>PVIR01036622.1:0-15683 GCA_004026965.1 Petromus typicus | reverse complement strand
ATGTTGTACTGTTATTCAATTTTGTTTCACTCTGACATAATATGCGAGAAGTGAATTTAGAGAAGAAAAGTTTATTTCGGCTCAGATTTTCAGAAGACTCAGTCCATGGTAAACTGGTTCAGCTGCTGTGTGCCTGAGGTGAGGCAGAATGCCCTGACACAGCTGTAGGGTGGAACACAAGAAATGAGCAGAGAAGGGGGAAAAAAGGACGAAGGGTCAGAACCTGATGATATAGTCCTCAAGGTCATGCCTGGTGAAGCTTTCCTTCCAACTGCACCCAGTTTTGTTTGCATCATCTCCCAATCAGGTTATCAAGTCCTGACACATCAATAGATTAACCCACGGGTGACATCCAAGCTCTCACAACCCAGTTAGTTCCTCAAATGCCACCAACTGCAAACAGGCCTTTGATGCAATGAGTTTTGAAGGACACTTTAGATATCACACACACCAGAAGACATTCCAGAACTGGTAAGGGTAGATACCTTTGTTTTGTTTCTGCATTTGAAAAACAAGAACTCATCTGTTTGTTGTGATAATGTCAGCTGAAATTTGCTGCCCACACTCTTTATCAAGGCAAGGACTTTCCCTTATTCCTATTTTCTCAGTATTTTCCTGTGCCAGGTGGTCACTTTTGAGAAATGACTTTTGCACAATGAGAATCATTATTACATCCCTTTCCTCTTTAGTTATATAAAGTGGAGTTACAATGATCATTTTCAAACATTAAGCTAGCCTTTATTTCCAGAATGAAAACTACCTGGTCACGATGTATAACTATATTTCTGTATTGCTAAATTATATTTGCTAAATATTGCTAAGATATTTTCATGTATATACAGGAAAAACATTGGTCACTAGTTTTTTTTTTTTCTATTTTATCTTTTTATTTATTTATTTTGGTTTTTTGAGACAGGGTCTTGCTTTGTGGTTCAGGCTGGCCCTGAGCTCAGCCTCAAACTCATCACAGCAATCCTCTTGCCTCTGCCTCCTGAGTGCTGGGATGACAGGTGTGAGCCACCAGACCCGGCACTGTGGTATGTGGTACTGGTTGCTGCTGGGCGTGAGTCTCCACATCCAGTATGGTATGTGGATAACGGGAATTGAACCCTGGTCCTTGCGCTTGCAAGACAGGCCCGGAACCACTGAGCTAACTCCCTGGCCCTATCTTTTTATTTTTTAAGGTAATACTAGCTCTGTAGAATGAATTGAGGAATGATTTTTTTTAGAAGCCATTTTTTCCTGGAAAAGACTACAATAGTGTTAATTTTTTAGAGTTCTCCAGTAAAACCATCAATATCTGAAGATTTATATGTGGGAGAGAGATAGATTCTAAACTCAATTTGCTGAAGAGTGTAGGGCTATTCAATTCCCTATTTAGTAATGAAACGGTTGTAGTGCTTAGTGCTTTTTAATAAACAGATCCATTTTATATAGTTTTTCAAATTTATAAATATAACATTGCTACCAACATTTCCTTGTTGTTATTCTACATTTGCAGTGATCACCTTTCATTGCTTTGTTTTTCTTAGTTTGATAATTGGTGTCCCTGTCTTTTTCTACTTTGTTATTCTTGCTAGAAGTTTGTTATTTATTTAATATTTTTCAAAGAATCAGCTTTGCCTCATTGTTTTTTTTAATTTTTTCTGTTTTGATTTTATTAATTTCTTCTTTTGTGCTTATTATTTCCATTCTTCATCTAGCCTTGGGCTTATTTTAGCCTGTTTTATTTTAAACTCTTAAGCTCCTAAATTTGAAAATTGATTCAGACACTGTTATTATTTTTATTTCACTCATTAAATAGTTTAAAAGTTGGAAAAAAAAGAAAGAAAGAAATTCTACTGAATTCATTTGTGTTCTCCTTTGTAATGTTTAAAGATTTTTATTTGAATTTCTTTTGGCTTTTCTTTTAGGTGTTTTGATGACCAACTTTCTTTATTTTCCTTCTTCTCAGGAAGTCCTGAATTCTTTTTCTTTCTCTTCTTTTCCTTTCAGCACTTGAAAACCCCTGTATCACTTCTCTGACAGCTTGAAGGTTTTTCTGATGAGAAAGCTCCAGTCTCTCCAATTGTTCATATTTTCCTAACTTTCTTGGGGGCGTTCAATAAGCTTTGTTTTGTTGTTTTAAAATTCAGTTTTCTGTGCAAATGGACTGTAAAGTAGTACAACCACTGTGGAGATTTCCCAAAAAAATAAACAGAAAGTCTACTTCTATGTGCTATGATCTTGCTCTACTTCTCCAGAGTGTCTTTCCAAAAGAGCTTAAGTGAATATCATGTTTTTAACAGGACAGCTCACAATCGCTAAGTCATGGAAGCAGCCTATCTGCCCAGCAACAGAGGAGTGGATTAAGACTATGTGGTATTTATACACAACTGAGTACTACTCACCCATAAAAAAAGAAAAATTGGAGTCAGTTGTTGGAAAATGTGTGGGGTTTGATATCATAAATCTAAATAAAGTAACTCAGTCACAGAAGGTTAAATGTCTCGTAGTTTTGCTAACATGACAGAAGTAAATATGTATAATTTAAAGAAAAATAGACATGTTAAGCCAAAGGGAGGAAGACTGTGTACAGATGGAAAAATGATCTAGGGAGGGAGGGGTGGGAGAAGGAAAGTAGAGGGGGCAAACAATGACAGAGGGTGGAAACGTGTGTGTGTATCAGTTCCTCAAGATCAATACAGTCTGTCCGTATCATGCCCATCTACTAATAACATTTATAAAATAAATAAATAAATAAATGTAGTTTCCCCACTTGTATTCTGTATTGGCACAGTTTTTGTGTGGGTGTATTTATCTTGTTTGAGATGCCCTAACTTCTTTTCTTCTGGTTCATATTCCTAGTCAAACTGAATTTTTCTCAGGAAGTAATTAAGAAGCTCCCACCCCCTTTTCCTCTCTTTCCACAACACTTGAAGGCACAAAGACCTCGTCCTTTGTTATATTTCCTAAGACCCTGTCTGCTTCTTCTCTGACCATTCTTGTTCATATTTCCGACATTGCTTTTAATCTGCTTATCCTTTCCCTGATTCTTCTTTCACCTTTTGTGTGTGTCCACTAACCATTTTATTTTTTTATGTACCAGTCATCATGCTTTAAATTTGTTCTTATCTATGCCTTCTAGACCCTTGCAGAGGCTTTCTATTTCTGTGCTCAGGTTTCAGTTTTCTTGTGTGTTTCAGTTCTACTAAGATACTTGCTGAATGAAACCTTTTTATTATGGCTGCTTTCAGGCTTTGTTAACTATTTCTCCATCATCTCTAGTGTCATCTGCTTATACTATTTAATTCATTTAGATCATGCTGGTGCTTTATAAGATGACTGATTTTAAAGTTAAAACCTGAGCACTTTGCATTGTATGCTGCAGCTCTAGACCTCAATTTTTTGTCATTACTGGAATGGAATGGGTGGCCTCCTTACTCTGGGGAAGATAGAAGTCTAGGTTTCTCCCTGAGCCTCTGTCAGTGTCCCAGGATTTCTCGTTCCCACCTGGCTGTATGTGGAGTTCTGGCTCTGGGCAGGGCCTGCACTGGCAGTTTAAGAAAGCCTTGAGTAGGACAAAGCGTTGCTTGACCCTCGCTGCCAGTGTCCACCATGTCTGTCACCAGGAATGTGCTCCAATCTGAGATGGCTTTGGAGGAGTCTCTCTTGAAGCAACATGTGCACACTGCTATTGTAATGTGGCAGCTTCTTCAGTTCCAAGTACGATATAAACGAGGCAAAAAGCAAACCAGGGCACTACTTCTTTGACTTTTTCAGGATCCAAAGTTTCCAACAAGTTAAAATTTTATGTTTACTATTTATATACAATGGATAAAGTTTCAACTAAAGTTAGCACAAGTAACAGGATAACATGTGTGCACTCTAATTTTAAAGATACTCTTTTTTTTTGTATGAAGGCAATTTCATAATCAAATAATAAAAGAATAACAACATTTACACTGTATCATTATCTTCAGAATCATTATGCAGAGTACAACACAGGAACCTAAAAGATGCTCAAATAAAGGACCAGATAATAGCAAAACTTTCTTTTCCATGAATTAAGATAAAGTAGCAGTGTAAATGAAACCAATTGACATATATATTGAAATGCTTTTTAAAACAATGGCATCTGTAATTTTCTACTTCTTTTTATCTCTCCTTTATAATGTTAAATGAAACAAGTCAGACACACAAAGTCAAATATTATATGATTTCTCTTATATGAGAAATTATATATTATTTTCTTGTTTTAAAGAACCTAGAGTTAAAAGACTACAAAGTTTTACTCAGCAAATATTGTAGCTAACCTTCTGCATTAGTGTATATAGATGTTCTCTGGTCCATGCACAGAAAGTTTGGAAAGTAAGCTAATCTCCAGACCTCCAACTCAATTATCACTGGTAAAATTATATTCTCAGAGCATAATATTAACGCTTGCCAACAAACAGCAAAAATACAGTGATGTGTGAGTGGAAGAGAAAATCTTGGTATAAATGACAGTCACTTGATGCCAAGTTTCTTCAATTTGTGACTTCTGAATTTAAACTGAATTGAAAACAATTGCAGTGCCATTTTGGCATAATGCACCCACCTGTTTTAGATGGAAATCTACCCGGGTATATTTTCTGTCTAGGAAGTATGCTGGTTCTCACCTGGCCCTTCCTGCAGGCTCAGGACTCAAGTCTGTGCATGTTGAAGACTGGTGGCTGCTTCTCCATCCCGGGTCTTTCTTGGCCACAGGAAGTGCTGGAGAATGACTGACTCATACAAGGATACAAAGTCCTCATCTCACTTCCCACTTTGAAACAACTGTAAGACTAGGAACTATGTAGGAGCTTGCAGGGTTCAGTTGCAACTGCATCTTAGGTACGTTTTTCTCTCTTCTCCCTGAGCATTTTGTGCTTCCCTGCATGAGTATCTGCTGATACACTTCCTGCATGTATCATCTGTATTGAAGTGATCTTCAGGGAAAATAACTTGAGATGCTCTTAATTTCCATGTTATATTCAAAGCTTACATTTTTCACTTTGATTTCCTAACAGTGCCAAACAACACCAACATCCACTTGTGAATAGAAAGCTACAGGTTTGCACTTTAGCAGGTCTATTTGTGATCACTGGACATTTTTGATTTCTAAATATTGTCTCAGTCAGAAGTAAGCCTTTGATTCCAGTTGAGAAAATATTCTAGAAAATGGTTGATTAACTTCTTTCTCTGCTGCATCTGCCTATATTTCTTTTCAAATTTTAGTTGGAGTAGCTCAGATATTGCTCTTATGGCTTTAAGTTTCTTGCTCTATTTTGTATTTGTTTTTTTGTTTTTTTGACAAGGTCTTGCTTTGTAGTTCAGGTTGGCCCTGAGCTCAGCCTCGAGCTCACAGCAATCCTCCTGCCTCTGCCTCCCAAGTGCTGGGATTATAGCCATGAGCCACCATGTCTGGCACTGTGGTATGTGGTGATGATTGTTGGTGGGTGTGAGTCTCCACGCTCAGTATTGTTGCACGTGGTTACCGGGGATCGAACCCAGGCACTTGCAACTTGCAAGGCAGTGGAACCACTGAGCTAAATCCCTGACCCCTTTCTTTGGATTTTTATCTTATTTTGTGGTGCACTTTCCTACATTTTTAGCCATACATATTTCACAGATCTAATTTTAAATTAAATTAAACCTTTGGCCATCAAGTAGTTAATGTTCAAGTAATAGTTTCTCCTACTATTTTATGGAGACACTACCATAGTGAATCTCTGTACTCTGATACTTTATTGTTATTGTGATTTTAACTTCTCTTTCTCCTTCCATTATATCTGTCTCTTTCAAGGTCAGTTTCATGCAGGTCCTGGACTCTCATATTCATGTTTTTCTTTAGTGTTCTTGGTGAACCTACCTTATCCATTCTTTTTTTATAAGTATAATTATCTGGGATGCATTTTAATTTAGCATTTGTAAAGCTCTCTCTACAAATTCCATTGTTTCAAAGATCTAATGTGAAACTCAAAGAACTATTTAATTTTAGGAGAATCAGTCAAGTAAGTAACTGAATGAGGAATACTAGCATTGTTAAAATTATAAATTTTTCTCTGGGCATTGAGCGCTTAAATGAAATTGTTGCCTGAGAACTGATTTTGTTCTTTTTCTGTCTTCTGTGTCATTTGTAGAGTTTCAGGCCTGTTATATGCTGCCTTGATTCTCATTCAGGCCTCAGTACCCACTCTGAATTCTCTACACACAAATTTGCATTTTCAGTAGAAATACTTTTCCGAGAAACGTTATTCTAGAAAAGCAATCTTTCCGTACTGGACATATTAAATAGCAGTAGGAAAACAATATATCCAGATGCTCTAGATGGAATTATTTCATTGATTGCACTAATAACTGTCTGACCTTTCCTACTACATTTTCTTAGCAAAATCTAGTCTTTAGTAGAGGAAAAACTAATTTGTACTTTGCATGTTTTGAGTTGGTTTTATGGTTTAGACCTGAAATGTCTCCCAAAGTCATATGTTCAGTAGTGAAACTTTTGGAAGGTCAGTGGATGACAGAATTCTAGACTCCTCGGGGGAGTAATGCATGAGTGAGTTTATAGCTGAATATTCTATAACACTGCAGGGCCTGGTTGGAGGTGGAGGTCTTTAGGGACATGACTTCAAAGGTAGTGATCTCTTTTTCTGTGTGTGCGTGTTCTCTCTCTCTCTCTCTCTCTCTCTCTCTCTCTCTCTCTTCTTTTTCTTATTTCTCCCCCAGACCATCAGTTGAACAGCTTTTTTCCTTCAAGTTCTCCTGCTATATCATTTTTACCTTGGAACTGGTCAGTTGTGGAATGAGCCCTCTGAAGCTATGAGTCAAATAAACTTTTTCATTTTAAGTTATTGCCTCAGGTATTTTGTCCCGGCAACAACAAGGTGAGAAATATAGTTGTATTATCTCTTCTCTGGCTTCTTAAGCTGTATTCTTTTATTACATCACTTTAGGTGGAAGCTTTATTGTTTCTTTCTTTATATTTATTTAATCTAGCAGTAAATTTGCCCAGCTTCCATGTCACCAGTTTTCATCTCTGATATTCAGCTTGTACTATGTTACTATTTCCTAATCTGTTTTGATTAAGGACTGGGATGATATACCTTAAATATCTGATATCTCAGATATTAGTCACTGGATATTGTCAGGTTATAGATTACTTGGTGAGACAAAAGATTACTGCTACTGCAACTTTATTTTATTTTCAGTCAGTAGGAGTGTTTCAGTGGAGGTAATTGTGGTCAGGATTTTTGTGAGACATTCCATCAATAGGAAGATAAGGGTACTGTTGTTAGAAGGACTGACACATGGCCTTTTCTAAACATGTAAATATGTAAATATTAACCCACTGGGACTCTAAAAGTCATAAGGCCCCCGGGCCAAGGAATCATGACATGAAGTTCTTATAAATGTGATCATTTCCTAATATGTTTAACTCTTGAAAAGTTTCCTCTGACTGGATTTCCATAAGTGATAAAAGATAAAACTAAAGTGTAATGAGTCTGGGATGAGATTTTTTAAACGCCTACTCCACAAGCGATCACTACTGTCCTTCCTCGAAAAGGAAAACCCTCCAAATCACTGAATCTGGCTTCATAATACTTATGAAATGTTCCTGGCTTTCACTTGCAGTCTGAGCAAATACAACTGAAAGTCCCTGCTGACCAGTCCTGACACAAAGGCTTGTCCTTGGGAGCTGCGAGAAGGTGTGTACGCAGCAGAAGAGGAGATGTGGAGGGGTTACGTATCATTATTCTGCAGGACACAACATACAGAGTAGTTTGCAACTTCCTAAAGCTTAGAACATGTAGTAACAGTTGCTGAAAGGAAAGAAAAAAAATGGTCTTGGTATGTGTAGTTCATGCACAAAGAAAAGATGAACAGAAGCAGTGAGGGGTTTACGGGACCTGCGCAGGAAAAACTCTATCTGGGATGGCAGATTGTACCAGTTTGTCCACCGCCGTAGGTCTACACAGTGATATTTTGGTCTCCTTTCCTACATCTTGACTTTATCCAAGGCCACAGATCTCGCTTTCTGAGTGGACTTGACCGAGTAAGCGTCATGGATCCGAATGTCCAAGGCTGTGAGTGGATGGAGCAGCTCCGTGCTCAGCTGTGACTCATAAAACAGGGCCGACCGTGCTGTACCCAGACTAGAATATCCTACCTGACAGTCACTCCAGGAGTGTGGTTAATGCCCCGGAGAAGAACCAGAACTTACATTATTCTTCATTCATTCTCACGGTATTGACAGACTGCTCTGAAACATGGCGTTTAGGGGTAAATTCTTTGGAAACGTGTCATAATATTCCTCATAATATTTCTGGTGAGAACAAGAAATATGCTGCACTTGTTGCAAAGCCATGGCTACCTTGATTACTTGTATTTCCTTCCTTCTCTATTCTTTTTTCCTTTCTTTTATTGCTTCCACCCTGTTTCCTCTGAATTGCAGCTTCCAGTGAGTTTTATTTCATATTCTTTGATTCTATACCCATCTAATAGGCTGGAATTCATCTAGCTCATTTATGCTATAGACGTGATTTGCATTAGGTATGGACACAGGTATGACTTCTATAACCCGCTGTAAAGAGCGTTGCAGAGCTGAATATAGCTCCCTAAGTCATACTTCAGGTATGATTTCGGACACCAAGCACTTTGTCTAGGAATATAGAACCATATACTCTCTCCCCGTTTTGTCTGCAATTATAGAAAAATAGAAAATGTCAACCGTAAACCTTGGCATTATTGTCTGGCAGTTGTAATCCTTGGCTGTCACTGGAATAGGAAGGCTGGAGCATTGCTATTAAAGGAAAGATCATCGATGGCTTGGTCCCTGGGTCAGGCTGTCCTGATTGTCAGGCAGGCTGCTCGTCCCTGCCAAAGCTCAACCATACCATGAAGAGACTGCAGCGATCACTGGTCTGTGATGCTTTTAGGAAACCATTTTAAATGTCTTTTCTAAAAGGAATCTGGCAGATGCTACCAGGACATGAGCAGTTATCAAATGCCTGAGAACTAGAGACAGGGTCAGACATCCTGCTCTGGTTCTTACACTATTGATCGGGTCAGTTTCAAAGCCTCAGAGCTGGTTACAGAACTTTTACACTGCATCCGGTTCAGGACTGGCTTCCAGGGGTGCTTTTCATGACAGTGGACACTTGGAATGATTTCTATGTTCCTGCTTTGTACTAGGCAGCCTGCTGATTACTGAGCACTGAATCAGAGACAATGCCAAGGTAATCTCCAGTACATATTTTGCTAAGGGGTCCACATATAGAAATAGAAAATATCAACACAACACGTAAGATCTATGGGAACAATAAGTACAAGAATTTATGGTTCCACTGAGTAAGCAGAAGTCAGGTAAATGAGTCTTGTCACTCTGGTCTAGCAGTGGCCCCAAAGGACACATTAATAAGGCAGCAATTGACTGAATCCTGAAGAGCAATACAATATAATCAATGAAGATCCTGGCTTGTTTGGTTCCACTTGATCATTAGTCTTAAATCTATCAGCTGTTTGAATTTTCTTATTACCTTTCCTCCTCCTCTTTCCTTATCTAAACATATTATCTTTGTGAGAATTAATCATGTAATGTACAACAGGCACACACTGAGCATGCAGTGAATGGTTCCAGGTACTAATAACCCAGTCTAGTACCTCCTCTTCAAATAATTTTGCCTATAAATTGCAACATCAGATCTTACCCTCAGCAGCAGCTGTGCTTGAAGAACTACAAAATCTCTCAGGGGCTCAATTTCTTCATCTGATGGGGACACGGAAAGATAAGAACTAGTTGATGCTCATACTTGTGCTGTGTTTTCTCTGAAATGACCTAGTCAGTGATGTGAAACTGCATTCCTCTCTTCATAGTGAGGTCCCCTCTCTTCTTTATATCTCTCAGTGTCTCTCTCTCTGGCTCCTCTTGTTTCTCCTGTGAGATGCAGTCTGGAGGTTGAGAGGTCTTATTTGCTAGAAGTCAACAGTAGGAGAACAGATATAATCTTGGAGGAGGGAAAAACATGTGTTTTTCTCCAGAAATCAACAATACACTTGTGAATCAGGGGAAGATTTCATTTTTTTTCAAAAGTAGTCAGGTAATTTCTTCTATGCTGGAGAAAACTGCCTCATTCTGCATTCAGTTAGATGTGTGATATTTCTGATGGTAGAACTTAGGAGAAATACAAGCAAAAAACCCAGGCCGCACGTGTATCTTTAGACTGTCTTTCAGCACCAATGCAAGGCTTCTGTTCATATCTGGATGCTTTCTATAATTTTTGAATGACCCCGACGAGACCTGCCCCTTCCCCAACACTGTCATTCTCAGCATCTGTTGCTGTGTTCTCTCTTTTCCATGTTACATGGCATCAGTGTTCCCTAAACAACAGCTGTCAGGCTTCAGATGTTTCCTCCTGCCCGGCAGAGTGATTCATCTCCATGGTCAGTTGGAGATGAGAGATGGGACCACTTTGTCTAGCAAGTGGGTCTCCTGCTGCACCAGGGAAGAGCTGGCCTGCGTAACAGTCCTGCATCTAGTATGAAGTTTAAAAAAGGAGGAGGGCCTTGCTCTGTGTAGTCCTTTACTTTACCTAGAGTAAGATCCTCCATTGTGAGAAATTTTAAGGATTACTACAACAGTTATATGATTCTTATTTTGACCTTGTTTTAAATAAGTGAATGACTCTGACCTTATTATATGCAAGAATAGCAGGTCCCTTCCTACCCTAGGTGACAGTGCTGCGCTTCTTGCGTTCATGTGACTGGTTCACACCTATATTGCTTTGTTCATAGAGATACAGGGTTGTAAAAGTGCTTATTTGTTCACTTGTGAGTGTGGTTAAAACCACAATGTGTATTTTTAGCAAGTTCTAGGTACTTCTTGGAGCAAGGGCATGTTAGAGGTCTAATGACAGCGTGAGCTGGCACATACAGAGCATCTCCTATACACCAAGTCCCTCCAATACATAGTATGTTATGTCATCGCCATGATGCTCTCTCGAGGTATATGTTTTACCACTTACTTTGCTTATGGAAAGTCAAAGAGCTGAAGCTTATAAAGGTGGGCACACAAAATGTTGTAACTCATCCAATACACCCATGAAACACACTGAAGAACAAATAGTTTTTAATGAGCTTAATTGAATTTAAGAAGTTTGCAAATGTAAGTAGATAAGTGCTAAGATTGCTAAGATTCTTAAGATTCATCAGTTTAAGATCTGAACTTCATAGTAAACAACTCTTGTCCACTTAACTTACTTAGTATTTTTCTAATCCATCCAATGTAGACAAACCAGAAGCATCACATGTTGTCTTATTGAAAAGGGATTCAACACTGTGAATGTATCTTTGATAAGTGTAACTCAGCACAAGAATTTTGGATTTTTTTCTCAAAACAATACTTTATTAATAAAGTAATTATGATTATTTTTTAAAAGCTTTAAAATCATTTACATACATTTTAATTAATATAGGTGAAGCCACCCAAAAACCAAAGCAGAGTCAACATTAAGTCATGATCCAGGATCATATAAATGATAAATAAATACAAAGATTATGGTATTTGATAAGTAAAGATAACCAAGGTAAACTGTGTTTCAAACTTGTTTACATAAATATATATTTAAGATCACTTTAAATGACACTCACCTGTCATCCCAGCACTCAGGAGGCTGAGGCAAGAGGATCATCTTGAGTTTGAGGCCAGCCTGTGCTACCTAGTGAGTTCAAGTTTACCTGAACCACACAATCAGATAGAATGTTTAAGGATCAAGTGTATATAATCGACCTTGGGAAAATCTGCTTAAATATTGTTGAAATTATGTATTTGCTAATTTGAGGTGAAAGAAAATAGCTTTGAATATCCTTCCTGTGTTTTCTTTGAGGATTGTTTTCTTATCATTAACCAAGAGGTGTTTTTGCATACACAACCTGGAAATGTTTTGCGTTTACACTTGAGACTCAATAGTGAGCTGGAACAGCTGAAATGAGTGATGGCTCACTCCTCCTTCCCAGCTATCTATTACTAAAAGAAAGGCGATGCAGTCGGGATTACCCACAGGCTAACTGGGAGGTCCTTGGGGTCCTGTGGAGTCTGGGATGTACAAGGCTCTTGGGAGGATCAGTAAGAAGAGAGCAGCTGAATGCTATGGAAACAAAGAACCTTCCCATCCCGCCCCCTCCTCAACAGAGGGAAATTATGAAAAGATTTAATACTGGGGATGAATAAAGAGATGAGGTAAAGATCAGGATCAAGATAAAGACTCTCAATCCTTGGTCCTCTTTCATTCCTTGAACAAGCTATTGGCTGTGTACAGAAGCTAAGTTCACACTCCTGTAGCTTGCTCTGATGGGTAACCCATAACACTATACCTAGAGTTGATCTGCCTCTTTCTCTCTTTCTCTTTCTCCTTCTCTCCTTCTCCACCTCTTCCTGCCCTCTCTCCACTCCCCTCCCTCCACCAGGAGGGAGAAATAGTTACATAACTTTTGGACAGTAACTGAGCTTTTCAAATTTTTTTGACTTTTTTTATTATGATCTAATGCATCCTAAGTAATTGAGCTTTTGAAAGAAGTGAACCCTATCCATTACATAGATTGACTTTTCAGCGGATGTTTAGGTTATGTTAGTAATTTTTAAACTGCCATTTTTAACAACTGGTTTTGCTTTCACATGTAAGTGGCCATATTGCTCTCAAAATCTCCAGCCTATCAGTCACCGTTCTATACATATAGCTCTAATAAACCTCTGGAAACTGAGAGTTTGTCATTGCTCCCTTCATGTATAATTACCCAGCAAAACATTCAGCTGCAGATTTCAAAGCACAGCCCCTGAAACCTGAAATACCCAGCTCACACTTCAATTGCTAAAATTATCAAATCTTTGAGAGTCAATACAAATCTTACCTGAATCTTAACTCCTTGGTACATTGATGTTAGTGGAGTAAACTCTTCCAGTCCACTGGCTTTTGCTTAGATACTTAGTTTGTTCACTTGATTGAAAAATTTCGAAGATAGGAATTTTGCTTAATTTCTCCTTTTCTTGACCAGAGAACACATTAGACACCAAATAAACTGAAATGTTTTGGAAAATAAGTGACAAACAAGAGACAAAAATAGTCATGATAAAACGAAAAAGAATTAAAAATAAATCTTGTAGTTTGGTACTTTCCTTGGCAGTAGAAAAAATGCTCTTTTGCTTGGTCAGTGGTACTAAAAGAGAAATGGTGTTTTCTATTCTGCATTCTCCAGAGCTACCCACAAAATATTCTCAGCATCTCCGAAGTGAACGATGCTTGCTAGAGCCTTGTTCCTCTCAACTTTAGCCAATAACCATTTAGAAAAGATAATAGTAGCAGTTTGATTTTCATGTAAACCACCATGTCTTATCTTCTGAAGCTTCACTGAGATACTATGACCTTCACTTTCATTTTGCAGATTTATGAGCTTTGGTATTTTGGAGTCGCCTTTCCCAATCTCTTGTTTCAAAACAAAGACAAGATGCTTGAATTGAATTAAAATCCAGTTGTAGCTCATAAAATGCAAGTCTGGTGTAGTGATAAATTTAAAAGAATTTAGAGGTATGAAATATCTAAGACTCTTTTTGACTTGCTAAATGCCCTTGAAAATGTTACTTCTCTTTTCTGTTTTTCCATGCCTCATTTGTAAATTAAGTTGGATTTTTTTGGCATGATAAGAAATTCCTTTAGGAACAGCGAAAGTACAATAGTTTGCGATGTAATTAGAGAATAATTAAGTCCTTTGCAATAAAATTATCAATAAAAATGATAATTCTTGGAAACAGTTCTCTTTACTGAAACTGGGTTTGACACATGCCTCACAAACTGAGGAAACTGCTTGTGCATTTCTACATTTTCCGATTTAATTTACAGGGCTATAGAAAGAGAGCATCTGTTTAAGTTTCTGAGAAAATTTAAATTGATACTAATTTCCAATAGCAGAAAAATATGATCATGGTAATTATGGCATAATTATGGAGCCCTAAATGTAATTTTAGCATCTCAGTAAAAGGAAGAATGGAGAGCTAACATAAAGGAAGAGAATTCCACATCAACTTTGTACTTTCTAAAGATAACAGGCTCTTAAGGAATAATAGAATTGGATTATGAAAAAAACCAAATCATTGTCCATAAGCCTTATTTCAACTCCTATTCCAATGTTCTATTGTTAGAAATATTTAATATTCAGACCATGAAAGAAGATGAAGAATAATTATTTAAATCCTGAACTAGAGAAGCCCACTGAGATTGCTGACAGATACTGGTGTTCCATGTGGACTTCCCAGACAGTCTTCTCCACACTTTTATTGAGTGTGGACTCACCTGTATCCTAGTATCCAATCCCAAAACGAATTTGTGAGGCAAAGAGAAAAAAAAAAAAAAAACATAACAAACTAGTACGCTTTTGTTTTGAGCAAGATAATTTCCTGATGCTCATAATTAAAACCATGTGAGAAAAAGAAAGAATGTTTTTAAGAAAGAGATAGAGGAACAAGATATAAGACACCAATTCACTACTTGTCAGGTATGGAACTTTGTTGGTCTCTACTTTTTTTCTGAGAAGTGAAATAATAATATGTATAAAATTAAATGAAGAATGACAATAATATAATAATACATCTGTCAGGATTTGTCAAGTAATTAGCAGGTGCTTAATAATAAAATATTTTTTTTTCAGTCAGGGTCTTTCTTTGTATGTAGTTCAGGCTGGCCCTGAGCTCAGCTTCAAACTCACATCACAGCAATCCTCCTGGCTCTACCTACCGAGTGCTGGGATTACAGATGTGAGCCACTACGCCTTGCTCTGTGGTATGTGGTACTGGTTGCGACTCATGCCCAGTTTTGTATGTGGTGGCCAGGGGATTGAACCTGGTCCCTTGTGCTTGGAAGACAGGTACTGGAACCACTGAGATAAACCCCCAGCCTGAAATATTCATTCTTGTCCTCTCAAGTACTTCCCAGAATTTGTTCTTGTGACCACTACTACCAGTGTTATCTTGTCTATCACTTACAAATGCAGACGCTTTCTAAAATAATAGATCACTGGGTTTTACTTGTTCTTTTAATTTTGCCAGTAGCTTAGCTGTGCATATATGATATTTTAAATTTTAATATATACTATTTTATATATAATGTATAATATTTTATATGTGATATGTAATATATGATATTTTAGTTCCTAGGATTATAACTCAGTTTGAATTCAAGGCTTTTATTGCCAAATATTTCTACTAATTTCAATCATTCTTACACCTCCTACAGTGCTCATTCAAATGAGATGACAAGAGACATGAATATTTCCTTATTGTGTCTTTTCTGTAACTAAGTAGTCTTTACCCTGAAGAAAGGGCTCAAATAAATTTATAAACTCATAGCTCTTCAGGCAAAATGACAAAATGCAGTGCAGAAGTCAGAAGAAGACTGGGAAGAATTGTTCATCTTTATTTATTTATTTTTTATTATTATTATTTTTTTTAGGTTTTTTGAGACAGGGTCTCGCTTTTGTGGTTCAGGCTGGCCCTGAGCTCAGCCTCAAACTCACATCACAATCCTCCTGCCTCTGCCTCCCGAGTGCTGGGATTACAGGCGTGAGCCACCACGCCCGGCACTGTGGTATGTGGTACTGGTTGCTGCTGGGTGTGGGTCTCCACACCCAGTATTGTT
>PVIR01036621.1:0-15690 GCA_004026965.1 Petromus typicus | reverse complement strand
TTTTATAGGCATAAATCTGAAACACATAAAATATAACTTCCTGGGGGAAAAATGGAGAAAATATTTATGTTCTTAGATAAAGCAAATATTTCATAAAGATAGCATAAAAGTATATGCTGTATAAACTTCATCAAAATTAATAATTTTTGCTCTCCAAGGAAAAAAATAGAACACTAAGCCACAGTCTGAGAAGAAAATATTTGCAAAACATATAAAAGATCTGAATCCAAGTTATATGGGTACATATACACATATAAGCTTGATTCCAAAAATAAACACAGGACTTGGATAGATATCTTAACAAAGAGATATATTAATGACAGCTAAGCAAAGATGTACAGCATCTATAGTAATTCAGGAAATATCAACTGAAACCACAATGAGTTAATACTGTATACCAGTGATGGCGAGCCTTTTAAAGCCTGAGTGCCCAGACTGCAACCCAAAACCCATTCGTGTTTCACAAAGAGCCTACACTGCAATTTAACCTGAATGCTTGGCTGCTGAAGACACGGCTTGAGCAACTTGGCACAAGAAAGAAGACTCTGCATGCCTGATGCATCATGCATCCCACAGGTCCACTACCACAGCTGTATACCCACAAAGAGGGTTAAATTTTTTGCCCCTTGACTGTTTTCAATAAATTAGCAACTAGATTTCTTATACCTTCTTGGTGAAATGCAAAATATGATTACTACTAAAATGCTTTGGTAGTTTCTACCTACCTATCCATCTATTCATTCATCCATTCTTTCATTCACCCACACTCCAAAGCAGTAGGCTCAAGCCAGGATCTCACACATGTGACACAAGGGCTTTCCCACTGAGCTACATCCAAGCCCTTTTTAAACTGTAAGACAAGGTCTCACTCTAACTGCCCAGGTTACTCTCAGATTTGTGATTTCAAATGCCTCAGCTGTTGCTGGAAATATAGGCATGTACACTAGGCTCTGCTTTGGCATTTTCTCAAAAAAATAAATATGCATACACCCTTAGCAATGACCCAGTAATTCCCATTTCTAAGTATTTATTTAAGAAAAATGAAAACATATGTTTACAAAAAACATATTCATAGCAGCTTTACTTATAACAGCCAAAAACTAGAAATAAACAAATAGAAATCAACTGCTAAATGAATAAACAATTGTTAAATACTCACACAGTGGAATACTTCTCAGCAAAGACAAGGAATCAACCAGGGATTTAGGTCAGTGGTTCTAATGCTTACCTCACAAGTGCAAGTTCAATCCCAAGAACAACAACAACAACAAAAAAAAATGTTCACATGGTGAGAACTTTTGGGGCCAGAGGTTTAGCTAAGTGACACAGTGCCTGCCTGGCTAAGTGCAAGGTCCTGACTTCAATCCTCGGTATCGCAAAAAAGAAATAAATAAAAAGGAACACTTGTTAATATGCAGCAACTAGAGACATCTCAAAGTATTGTGTCAAGTAAAAAAAGACAGAACTAAAGATTTTGTACCACATAATTATATGACGTTATATACAAGATAAAATATAGTCACATTTAGCAGATTAGTGGGTACCTGGAATTGGAGGAGGACACCAAGAGACTTTTGGAAGTGCTGGAAATACATATCCTGATTATGGTTACATGCTTGTAGTAACAAACTACATATTTGCTAAGACTGGTAAATTTGATTTTGTGTAAATTATTCATCGATCAAAGGGCTCTAAAAGATAAGCAGACAATGAAACATCCATATTCTTCTCTTCCTTCCAAGCCATGCTTCTTTTTTCTTTCTTTTTTTTTTTTTTTTCAGTTTTTTGAGATAGATTCTCACTGCATATTTCAGGCTGGACTCCAACTCACAGCAATCCTCTGGCCTCAGCCTAATGAGTGCTGGGATTGCAGGCTTGTGCCACTACACCCACCTCCCTAACCACATCTATGGAGGCTACAGGAATCAAGCTGGCCAGCTGCTATCACTGTTGTGATGGAAACAGTTTTTCAAAGATCAAACTCTTTTGCTGATTCCATATTTACAAAGTGACCTTGTGATCTTTATCTCCTTGAGAATCCCAATTAAAATCTAGAGTTATTCACCCTTAAGAATACCTTCACTTCCTTGTAAAACATGTAGTTGTAGACATGGAAATTGCCAGGTTATTTGCTTGGCAGTAAAAGTTACCATTTGCCTGAATGGCACTGGAAAAGCACTGTCAAATCTGTCCTCTACTCTTTGTCCAGTAGAAAGCTACTGAACTATCAGTCTGGATGTCTCAACCTCCCAGGTGAATACTTATCTCATTGTAACAGACAACAAATTGATCTGATCTCTATTCTAGTATCAGTTTCCTTTTTCCATCTCCTGTGGTCACTGACCTAACCAAACAACCAGAGCAGCATGGCCTTTGGATGATGGGGTTCAAATCCTACCTACTAAGATTCCAGAAATAGGACGCTGGAATGGAAGAGAATGAAATCCCTTCATCTCACACACACATACCACAGATATTTCAGTAACATATTTTAAAACACAGTTAGGCAGAACTAGGTAGGAGAGGGGAAGGGAATCCCTAACGCCAGGAGGGGAGACAGAAATCAAAGGAAGAACAGTAAGCAGAAGATGACATTCTATGGCCAGCATTAAAGACCTGGATACCTACACAGGGATGAAAAATATAATAAGTGAATTTGAAATGAAAGCCCCAATATAGGAGAATTGTCTGGCTGGGGACGTGTGGGGGATTCAATAAATCAAAACCAATAGAGTCCAAATTTATGGTAGTACAAAATGCAGGAGTCCCAAACTGAGCTAGTACGATCATAGTCCAGATTCATTCAAATTCCAGGCAACTCAACAAAAAGCAAACAAGTAACTAAGTGTTCTAATGAAGCTGGGGATGTTGCTCAGTGGCATCGCCATTTGTTTATCACACATGAGGCCCTAGGTTCCATCCTCAGTATAGGCTCGGGAAGTGCATTTTCATAACCCACAACATGAGAAACTTCATAAAACCACTTCTGAAAATAAACTGGCAATAAGAAATTTCAAACTGAGCTAAGGATGTAGCTCAGTGGCAGTGTGCCTGCCTGGCAAGCACAAGTTCCTGAGTTTGACCCTTGGTACCACCAAAAAAAAAGGGAAAGAAATTTCAAACTATAAACCATCATCAGGAAAAGTTAGTGCACAAAATAGAAAGTTCATATACTTCAAGACTTAGAAATATTAGAAAACTCTGAAATAAATTACCCAGTATGCTTACAATAATTACAATTTTTTACATTGACATCATAATGATAAAAGGAGGGGGAAATGGGGAAGGTAGTAGATATATTCAAAATCAGCAAGTGGAAATGAAAAATAGAGACAATATAATTAAAATTTCAGTAACTGCCTTAAATAGCAGTTTAGACACAGTTCAAGAGAGAGTTAGTGAGCTGGAAGATTGCTATGACAAATCATCCAGAACACTGCACAGAGAAATAACAAGATGGAAAATGTGGGACAGCAATTAGGACACATGAAGGATGGCATGCAGGGGCCTAAGATAAGCACAGTAAGAATGAATGAATGAATGAATTACAGAAGAAGAAATTCCAGAATGGATTCCAGAAGAAGAAATTACTGAAAATGAGAATGGGCAGTATTCAATGAGATAATGACTAAATATTTTTCACAGCTGAAAGAAAAGATGAACATTCAATGTGAAGCACAAATGCTAAACTAAATTATTAATAAACAAATTCAGACTCTGTGGTATTACAGAATACCAATGGTCAAGAAAACAGGAAAAAATTGAAGATTAAATTCCAGATTTCAAAAATTTTTTTTTCCATATTTCTCACTGTATAATTTACAGAAGTGACAGACCTTGAATCATGATTCCTGATTCTGCCACCCAGCTCTGCCTCTTGTTAGGTAAGTGACCTTGGATAAATACCTCACATCTCAGAATCTCAGTTTCCTCAGCTTAAAATGGATATAACAGGCCAGGTGCTGTGACACATGCCTGTAATCCCTGCTTCTTGGGAGAATCAGGCAATAGCATCACAAGTTCCAGGCCAGCCTGGGCAACTAACTCAGTGAAGGTCTAAGTATGCCATTCAGTACAACTGGTTTAATCCCCAGTACTGAAAAAACAAAATGTGGTGAGAGGCAATAGGTGCCTATGTCAGGTGACTATCGTGTTGTGGGCAAAGTGACATAAAAGAGAAGATATATAGACACACTGTTATATAACACCTGACATACTTAAGTTCTTGGACTATATCAGATCTTATTACTATTAGTTTTGAATTATCAACTATTCTATATTACTGATACTGTTTATGTTCTACTCACCAGAGTTCAGGGCAACCAAAATGGTGCAGAGGAGGAGGCTGAGAATTCCAGAGAAGAGAAACTCAGCAGGGGGAAGTAAAAATGAGAAAAGTGGCACTTCAATAAATGATTGACTTCTGAAAAATCTGGGTTGGTATAAGCCAAGGAAAATACTCTTAATAATAACATTACATCCATAGCCAAAATAGTACCTCTTATTCCAAGTACTGAAATTCAATTGTTTTTTTTTAATGTTAAGTAAACATTTTTCTCTTGTGTGGATCAATATCTTAGACCAGTGATGGCGAACTTTTTACAACTTCCAATGATAGCCCATTGAGACACGTGCCATACATTCACCACTCTTGTCCTAGATCCCTTCAAAATTAGAAGACTGCACCACGTGAGTCCAAATTAATAAGGTCATCAATGACATTATTTACTAGACTTTGTCAACTACTCCTAACTGCACCAGGTTGACTAGCACACATACAAGAAAGATTTTGAGCACTTTTCCTCAAAGTGAATGAAAACAGTATTAGCCTTAATGTCAACTGTGAAGGAATTCTGACCAGCTACTATGATTAATCTTTCCTATGACATTTTAATATTTTTATTGAGTCTTGAAAGACAAACCAAATCAATCAAAAGCTGATGTACTATGTAAACTAACAGTCCATGATTTCCCAACCTCAGCACTACTGACATCCCAGGCCAGATCAATTTTTGCTTTTAGGGCCATCCCATGCACTATGCTGAGCAGTACCCCTGACCTCTACTTACACCTGTGTGAATCACCCCTTCACCTCACTCTGACCATCAAAACTGCCACTAGACATTGGAGATGTGTGGGGCAGGTGTGCTAGGGACATAACAACCCTCAACTAAGAAATATCTTAAAGAAGCACCTACCTTCTCAAGCCACTAACCCCTAGCTATGTCCCAGGTAAGGTACTCCAGTCACTTTCTAAGAAAGGGGCTGGGCACTGGCTGTTCTCTGGCCTGAAACTTTCCTTTCAAGATGTTCTCTCAAACAACTATCTTTTCCTCCTTACCATGTTTGTTCATTCATCATTCTCTCAGCGAGGTCTTCCCTGAACATCTTATTTTGCAATTATAAGTCCCCTGTCTACACCTCCCTTATCCTGACCTTCCTTTTCAATTTTTCCAGGGTACTCACCACTTTCAAACACATCCATAAACATCTTCCAGTGTTTACTGTCAATGAGCTGTGTCCTCTCTCTGCCACACCAGGGAAAGGATCTTTGATTAACTCAGTGATATGCCTACCTGTGTCAGGCACTCAACAGAAGTTGCTGAATGAATGAACAAATGATAAAAATATGCTGAGCCAGTTTACTGTGTCTCCTGATAATGTAGGTAGCACATAAAATGATTCCTGTTTTCAAAAGGATTTTTTAGCACTTGTATCTTTGGCCACTGCTAAGATGTCATATTTGTTGTCTGGCAACTGTTGACAAGAACAAGGTGTTGAGGTCTACAAGGTGGTATCATGAGCAGTTGATTATTCCGAGACCTAACAAGTCCGAGTACACATAAACAACAGAAATCTTAAGCTTTTGAGTCAGGAAAAAAATATGAAGTAGCACATAAATAATTCCTTGTTGAAACTGTTTTCATAATTTTTTCACATTTAGAGGAAAGTTACCAACTTTATTCATGAAAGCTTAACACAATGTAGAAAGGCACAGTTTTCTGAAGAAAAGCATTTCTAGTAATAACTTCATACTTTCTTAGCCCAATTTATAATATAAACCAATAATGACCATATTGTCAGTTCACCTGGCATTGATATGATGATAAACTGCCACATACGAGGTTCCCTAGCAAGCTTACATGGGAAATCACTGACTCTATCAAAAAGGATTGACAATAAAAGCTAGCAAAAATAGTTAGGAAAGGACTGGAGCAAGTGCAAGAGGGATGTAGAGGTCTGAGGCTGTTTCCACAGTCCCATATGCTCAGCACCGTATTGCCATGCTGCACACACAGGCTGCCCAATTTCCCTGAACTGTACCCAATGTCCCTGCACACAGTAGCTGCAGCTGCTACCTGCCTGGAGTTGGAAACAAGTTTAAAACTCCTCTTTTGATGTGCAAATATCATATCTTTTCTCTGGTATGAAAAAATGAAGATGTAAATGAGTTCTAGAATGTATGTTATATATTGTGAAGTAGAAAATACTCAAAGAGAAATGGGGTGAAGGGGGAAAAACAATGAGATTATAACAAAAAAGAAAGGAAACAAATTTTATGTATGGGAGGTGTGGGGTGGTAAGGTGGGTGGGGTATGGGAAAAATGAGAATTAAGTTGTATCATATACTGGTAAAAATTCCCAGTTGTTGAGTGCAATCATGATGTGTATATGTAATGTACCAATAAAGATTTCAATTAAAAAAAAAAACTCATCTTTAACAGCTACAACACAGACAGCTTATCTCTACCATCCAATCCAAACCAGAGTAGTTCTGAACTCACACAACCAAAACTAGGATTGATCCCTCTTCAGGGAGATGCTGTCCATTTGCAAACAATAGGCTTATCCTATTCTTATTGAATATCTATCGTATCATGTTAGGTGAATGTGCTTCACAGGTTCAAAGTATAATAAATATAATCTAATAAAGACTGTACTGGCACACACTGAACTCCTGGTATTCTGAAAGGTTATGGTAGGAGGATCAAAAACTCAAGACTAGTCTAGGTAACTCAGTGACAGAGCCTATCTTAAAAGGGCAGAAGGGGACATAGCTCACAGCAGAAGCCGTGAGTTCAATTTCTAGTTGGGATGATAAGCAGACACTACAGATTTTGTAGAAAGAGAAGAATCAACAGACCAGTATGAATACAGAAGGCCTGTTAGCAGCAAAACTTATGTTAAACATCGTCTTTGATCCGTGGGGAACCTCAACGATAAACCACAATTCAACACAATCTTGGGGGCCCAGAGGTGAACAGACGGGGTGCCCAGACTCCAAGAGCATCCAAGGGAATGAAGATCATATAGAGCTAACACATAAGGCCACGATGGCAAGAGCCATGGGACACAGTATGAAGGAGAAAACTGACTCCAATGAGAAGAGGGTGGAAAAGGAAACAGATAGTGACAGAGAGTCTACAACAGAAGCAGTATGTGAGCAGGACCTTGAAGATCAAGTAAGAATCTGCCACACAGAAAACGAGGAGCAGGGAAAAGGAAAACAACATGGCAGATGAGACACAAGCACAGCAGAGGCAAGTGCACTGTCAGACACCCTCAAGCAGTTCATGTATACCAGAGACTTCACAGAAGCCACCAAGCCCTGACTGAGCAGCCACACTACAATTGGTTTTAAGTGAAAAGGTGGGGAAAAAAATCAGCACAATAAAACATATCCATTGAAGCCCCTTTATTGGCCCGGACACGAGCAGAGCTGAAGCTGGCTGGAGGCAGAATGTTCTGGCACGTCTATCCCAGCAAGCATTTTCATTAAGAATCTGATCTCTAGGCATTCGCAATATTTACAATGCTCCATTCAACATGTCATCTTATCACTATAACTCCGTGTGAGATATGACACTCTGGGCCAAGCCAATTATCCATACGATCCAACAGTCTGTCTCTGGCATAGCTCTGGCATAGCTCATGGTTGGGGAACATGATAGACATGTCCACTGTTCGTGTCCGAATCAAAATGCTAGAAGAATGGCTGAGGGTAGCCAAAAAGCAGATTAGCCTTACTTGCAAAACTTCTTTAAAAAAAAAAAAAAAGAATGAGCAAATACAGAATTTAGGGAAATATTACTTTTAGAGAATTTATTAGCCATTTATAGTTTACCATTCTCTGAAGAACAACACACTTTGTAAGACCTTAAGAGATTTTTGGAGAACCTGAATAAGTCCTTCCTAGACTATGTTATTTAAAGTGGTTTTGTTCTTGCTAACAGGCTTACAAGTACTAATGCAACTTTTAAACTGGGACCGTTTTTTGCTGGCTGGAGTAGACAAACAGGAGCTATCTGAAAGATAAACAACACTCAAATTTTCACTAGCTCTTGTGGGGGAACCAGCCCTCACACACTGCAGGTCCTTGTTGACTTAACTAAATTTCAACAGCAAGTTGCACACGCAAACTTCTTCTATATAAGTGTCATTCTCTAACAAGACTCACATTGATTTATTAGCTCTCATATGAGCAGATCTTTCCAATGCATAATGTTTTATATTACAAATCTTTGAGGGCTACTGATGGTTATTACTACACTACACAATGGGCTGGATGAAAAGACCAACTTAATTCATGAGCAGCCGTCCTTTCTACACCAGGCACACATGGAAATTCTTGATTTGTGGCTTTAATCACTGCTTCCAAAACCTGCTATTATTTATGACTCTGACTTTTACACTGACGGTCAATGGGAAACATTTGCTCGGGTTACCTGATAGGCGAGAACTCTGCACCTCAGAGCAGTTCATGTGCACTGTGATATTACACACCTCCATTTTCCTGCCAACTCACCTACTTAGGGGACAGAGAAGGAGAAGGTAAGGGTGCCAGTTGACACAGTACTAATGAATGGAATAATATTACTCTTAAATGCAGTGAGTTCTCTAGTCAGATTTGAGGTAGCAGATTCAAAAAGAAAAAAAAAAAGGTACAAAAGAAAACCAACAGACTGTGGGGTTAGTACGTGGGAAGGGGGTCTCTTTTTCTACTGTTCAAAATATTTGAAACAATCAGGTAGTGCTGACAAAATAAAGTCACTTCTCTACTGATCACCTTGGCCAAACTGCTAGGAGGATTACCTCTCTCCTAGAAAGAAGCAAATTCCCCTGGGGACACTCCGAGTTCTTTCACAGCATTCACGGCCAGGGTCTTCTGCCTCTCCAGCTCTTCACCATCTTTCCCTTCGCGACTCCTGCCCCTCGGGCCACATTTATGCTCTCCCCTTTGCCTTGATTTTAAAAATTACTTCTTTTGTTAAAAATCAAAGTGTAACACATTTTCTGTTACAGAGAAAAATGTACAAATGAGTATGCCAGGTAGTACTCACAAACTGAACAAGCCTGTGTAGTCAGCACTCACAGCAAGCAAGAGAATTTATCTAGCATCTCCAAAACTAACTAAGGCTTCTTTCGCACTCATTGTCTCGCCTGAGTAACCACTCTCTGGGCTCCTAACTGGCCAGAGCAGCTCTGCTGGCCACATATTTTGTATAAACAGACTCATTCAGTTATGTACCTTCCTAAGTCTGGCTCTTACATGTCTGTGAAATTCATCCATATAACAACAGAGCTGTAGACCATTTATTCTTACAGCTGCATAGTTTTCCCTTGTGTGACCATAACACAACTTATAATTCAAGCTATTCATGATAAATGTTTAAGCAGATTCCAGCTTCTAACTCTTAAGAATAGCAGTAATGTGAACATGTCTTTTTGAGAACATATGTTCTCAATTTGTTAGCCATATAACTAAAAGGAGAATTGTTGGACTGTTCAGCAAAAAAATTTTTTTACACCTTCCAGAATAAATACAAAGTGTATAAATGTGTTCTGGAATCTTCCATGCATAACAAAATCTACCTCGCCCCATATTCTTGAAAGAGTATGCTTTTTCTTGGTAAAAGCAGGAGCCCCAGACACAAAAACCAGCTGCACATGGGGGCACATACATGTAATTCCAAAGGTTGAGGTAGGAGGATAGCCATGAGTTCAAGGCCAGCATGGACTACATAGAGGTCAGGGTCAGTTTAAACTACATAGTAAGGCTATCTCAAAGAGAGAGAGGGCCACATATCACAATGCCTTGCACGGTGGCTCATGCCTGTAATCCTAACACTAGGGAGGCAGAGGCAGGAGGATTGCTGTGAGTTCAAAGCTAGTGTGGGCTACACAGTGAGTTCGGGGCGAGATTGAACTACAAAATGAGACCTTCTCTCAATAAACTGAAAGACAGAGAGACAGAGAGAGGGAGAGAGAGAGAGAGAAGAGAAGAGAAAAGAAGAGAAAAAGGGAGAGAGAAAGAAAACGCAGTGATCGTTTTCCTAAGTGCTCAGTGTCTAGCCACTGCCTGGAATATTATGGGTGCTCAATAAGGGACCACTGCATAACTAGACTACAGTCCACACTGCCTTAAACTTCCATTGCCTTCCCAAGTACTTTCAATGTGGATTCTGCTCCTGTGCTGCGCTGTTCTCACTAGGAGGTCAGAGAAGACCTCTCAAATGCCAAACTCTATGGCCTGTCTTTAGTCCTTAACTTACCTGATCCCTATGGGGCAGATGACATAAATAAAAAATCACCTCCAACAAAAAATTAGCTTCAAAGGTCTCTTGGTTTCTTACTTCTACAGCTAACTACTAGAAGCTTTAGCTGCTCAAGAGATCACACAGTTTTTATCTTCTCTTCCCCCAACACTCACCATCAATAGCTCTCAGCCATTCACATGGCTCTAACTACTACCACCACTAAGGCCTCTCAGCTCTAATCTCCAGTCCTAACAGTGGTCCAGAAGTAGGCCTATGTTAGGATTTTCAAGGGCCAGGCAATGCCACCAGGATCTCTCATAAGCTCCTCAAAACCAAGTGACAGAAACATGAATTCCACCCATCACCCAAAGCATATGTCTTGTGTATCCCTATTCACTACACCATTCACTACACTGGACAACAGTAATCCAAGATAGAAGTATCTCATTCTAATGGACAAGGGAAATATCTGACAATGCTTGTGTCAAATACTGCTACGGGGTGACAGAGAACTCAGGAAACAAAGAGAATGGATACCTAACCCAGTCTGGGTAGAAGGGAACAGCAGAGTCTCACAAAAGCTTCCCACAGAACCTGTCTCCAAAAGAAAACTTTGCTTACCATCAGAATGAGAGAACAACTCCGTTCCCGGCCCTCATGCCTATTTCCGTTATTGGAACCCTACTCCCCTTGCCAGGACCTCAGGACACACTGAGCATCCATCTCTACCTCATTTCTGCACTACTCCTTCCTTTCTAAAAAAAGCACAACTCAGCTCTAGTCACTCTCTAGTTAAAATTCTGCAGTGGCCACCCACAACTCCTTGAATAAAAGGCAAATACTTCAGGGCTAGGGGTGTAGCCCAGTGGTAAAGCTCTTGCCTTGCACGTGTGAGCCCTCGAGTTTGACATCCAATACTAGGGAAGACACTTCATCTTAAAATGGACTTTTGGGCCATGCGTGGTATGGCCCCACCTACTCTCCAACCTTTAGTGTCTATCACTTAGTACACTCCAGACACACAAGCCTTCCCCCTGCTCCTTGAGGGGGAAAAGCTACATCCAGCCACTTCCTCTGGCTCTTCATGTGAAAATTTCCATCTTTACTCAAATCTCAACTCAAGAGCACCTCTCAGAGATCCAAAGAAGCCTCCCTTGGCCACTCAACATGAGCAGCACCTGCATCTCTCCAGTCATACTCTGCTGGCACTAGCACATTCTCGTGCTATTCATCTTTCATAGCATATAATATAACCCCAAATTCCCTCTCTTCTTCATGTTTACCTGTGTAAGTTCTGTCTCTGCCATTGGACTCAAAGCTCCATAAGAGGAACCAGGTTTGTTTTATTCACTGTGTCTACATCTCATATAATGCCTGATACCTAACAGGTTCTTAAAAAAATATATATTAGACCTATCAGTGAATGCATGCATGAATGTATGACTGGATGACAACTCCTCCAAAGACTGCCAGCTAACATAAATTCTATAGCCAGAGTCCCTCATTTAAATTTCACCCCGCCACTCATTAGCTGTGTTATTTTTGGCAAGTCTGTGCCCCTTGTGAACTCTGATTGGCCATAAAATGGGGTTAAAAATACTTGCCCCATAGGGTTTTCATACTTAAGTTAAAATACTAAAAGTATCCAGAACAGTGCTTTGTCACATCATTAGTTCCAAAGAAATGGCAGCTTTTGTGCCATTGCCTGAGTTTCCTAAGAGGTAAGTTCAAGCAAAAAATGTAAGCACTTCTTACTGCCTCCTGGCTAAATCTAAACTCCTCCAGCTGGTGGGACAGTCTTCATTGATGGCTCCCAGCCCTATCTCCACTCTTCCCTCAGTCCTCTCCTATATACCCCTTGTTCCCAAATCTCCCATCTTCTTGACAGGCCTCAGGCAAAGCAAGCCATCTTCACACACTAGCCTCTGTGCATACTCTGCCTAGAATGACCATTACCTTCCTTGACTTGAGCCAACTGCAATCTCACATCCTCTCCTTTTCCTGGCAGGCTGAGTCATTCGCTGTCTTCCTGATGCCCCAGTTCTCAGTTCCCTCTCTTGCCTGGTCCCTGGCCACAGTGCCTCTGCACCACGTTTACCATCTGCTGCCCTTCTGTGCTGGGAGCAGCTCAGAAGCTGGGCCCAAAGCTTCTTCATGTCTCCATCGTCAGCACCTCCCACAGAATAGGCATGTTGGAGAAGTGAGAGAAACTTGTTATGTGTATCCAAATGTGGAAGCCAACCATAAACCCTTAACTCTTTTTTTTTTTTGTTTACCTATCAGAATTAAGAAGTAACTGCATTTGAAGGTCAAAACCACATTCATTAGCTAAGTTCTACTGCAAAATTCTTGTTCTAAAAGAGTTGTTTTTTAATTTTATGAACTAATCTTGTGATGAAAAAGCCATTTAAAATCTTTTTTGAACAGAGACAATTTCAGGAAATTTCTGACATTCACCCACTGACCTGAGAGGAAATGGAAAATGCAGGTCAACCACATAAAATGCATCAGGATAGAAGGAGAGCAAAGCCTGTTCTGCTTCCAGTGCTCTAACACTGGCTGCCTGTCCTTCTCCTCCCACTAAAAGAATTTTTTAATTCTCAACAACCACAGGAAAGATGAGACATTAAGGATGTGCAACTTGTCAAGGATTTTTCAACAAAACAGGGGTGGTCTTCACACAAGGCTAAGCTCTATTTACTAAACCTCAGGCAAAGACATCCTATGTAGTAGGCTCATTCAAAGATATAGTGGCTCATGGGCACACGTAGCAGCTGTAATGGAATGAAACCAAGTCTGATTAGAGCAGAGACCAGTACACTTACTACCTGGCACTAAGATCAACCCAATGCCTATGTCTGTAAATAAAGTTTTACTAAGACACAGCCATGCCCATTCTTACATGTGCAGTTGTAACTACTTGCAGGCTGCAACTGTAGAACTGAGAGGTTGTAACTGAGACCTTTAGGCCTGAAAAGCCTAAAATATTTATTATCTGATCCTTTACAGAAAAAAGTATTCATCTCTCATTTAGAAAACAGTTTGCAATAGAGAATAGTTTAATAGTTTTGTTCTATTTCCTAAAGATTACAATACTAGTCAATCCTATTCAAATGTTTTCATTTGGCAAGATTTTATAAACATAATTGATAAGCTCTGACTAAGGGTTTTGGTGCTCAGAGAAAAAGGCTTTGTTAGAGCTCAAATTAATATAGTATCTCTGCCTTGGAGACACATAGATGGTTGTAGTCATTCAAAAGAACAATTTACAAACATGGAACAAAGTAGGCAGGTGAAATGGAGTATCTTTTGGTCCGGAAGATGGCAGTTATCTCTATTTCACTGGCTTAGATGATCCTACTTTCACTCAATGTCCAAGTATCATTTATTGGTACCCTACTTTTCTCATAAATAAAAGTATGCCATGTTCTAAACTCTTTCAGAGATACTTAAAAACTAAGCATTTAGGGCCAGGGATTTAGCTCAGTGGTTCTGGTGCCTGCCTTGCAAGTGCAAGGGTCGGGGTTCGATGCCGGTAACCACGTACCACAGTGCCAGGCATAGTGGCTCACACCTGTAATCCCAGCATTCGGGAGGCAGAGGCAGGGGGATTGCTGTGAGTTCAAGGCTGAGCTCAGGGCCAGTCTGAACTACAAAAGGGAAACCCTGTCTCAAAACAAACAAAAAACTATGTATTTAAAAAGAAATAGCATGGGCCGGGGATATAGCTCAGTGGTTCCGGCGCCTGTCTTGCAAGTGCAAGGACCCAGGTTCGATCCCGGTAACCACATAACAATACTGGGTGTGGAGACTCACCCCAGCAGCAACCAGTACCACATACCACAGTGCCGGGTGTGGTGGCTCACGCCTGTAATCCCAGCACTAGGGAGGCAGAGGCAGGAGGATTGCTGTGATGTGAGTTGGAGGCTGGGCTCAGGGCCAGCCTGAACCACAAAGTGAGACCCTGTCTCAAAAAACCTTAAAAAAAAAAAAAAAGAAATAGCATGCCCCTCAAAGTAATATATTTCACGAGTGGTCTTTTGAAGCTTAGTGTACCTGACTGTGTATAATTTGAGAGTTGAAAGCCTGCCTTGCCTTACCATATATGACCCTTTCATATCACTTTTGAAACCTTCTATGACAGAAAAATTTCAAATATATGTAAAAATAGAAAATAGTTTCCAGGTATCAGCTTCCAGAAGTATCAACATTCTACTAATTTTCCACTCATTCCTCTTTCAGACTTTTATTTCCTTTATTGTGTGATGCAGTATTTGAAAACAAACTTCACACAGCCAATTAGTTCACTTGTGAATGCTTATTTGCCTGTTAGTCTTGTTCCTTTGAAAAAATAGTGACACTCTGATTACATCCAGCAAAATTAATAATTCTTATCTAATACTCAGTCCATATACAACGTTCTCTAACTGTCCCAATAATGTCTTTTTATAGTTGATTTGTTCAACTAAAGACCCAGATATGATCACATATTGTATGTTGTGGATAGGTCTCTTTGGTCTCATTATATCTGCAATAGATTCCTCTCATTTTCTATTCACCCATCACTAGCATACATTTAAATTCTAATTAGCCAAGCAAACCTTACCGATAGTAATGTTCCTACAGCTTCCATCTGTTATAAGTGAACCCAGACATTCACAGACCTCAAGACCCTTAGGCATACTCTCTGAGTTTTCCATGTACAATTCTGTATGAAAACCAATATGGGAAGCCATCCCCACACTTTCTGCTCTCAAGAGAAAGAATTTAGATCGGCTTAGCAAACCAATTCTCTAAAATTAAATCTATTCTGTACTGCAATGGCCTGAAGACTCTGAATGATGTAAAAAAAAACAGGACACTCATTCATTACTGCTTCTTTTTGAAATCAGACAAACTTAATCAAGAAGCACAAAGTAAATCAGACAAGCCTAAGAATCCATTATTGTTAACAGTAACAACATTAACTGAGCACCTAGATCATGCAGGACATTGAATAATAAAAAGATTAACCTGTATCCCTGCCCAAAGGGACTTGCAGTCTAAACCAAGAAGCATTGCATCACTTAGACAAAAACGCCCAAGGAGACAACAGACAGTACTACCCAAACTGACATCCATGCCCCAAACACTATGATAAGAATATTTGTAG
>PVIR01036620.1:0-15685 GCA_004026965.1 Petromus typicus | reverse complement strand
TGTTTTGGTTGCTTGAGGGACACCGTGTGGACAGTGATGTCAAAAGTCATTGGCACCTTTCACCATGACATCCGGAGATGTGGGGGCACCCTGTGGTCACTGTAGTATTCCCTTTATCAGGGCAGACTCCATTGCCTGCAATCAGCTTGTTACCTGCCCTTTAGAAATTCTGTGTCCAGTTGTCTGGTTATTTATTTCATAGTATCTACTGTACTGATTAATCAAGAAGATTGTAGGAATTTTCTTCTGAACCAGAAATAATAAAAAGGTTAAGAAAGTTAATTTGGATAATACTTTTCATTCTATTTCTAGGGGAACATATATATGGCTCGATCCTAATACTTGGCTTCATAATCTATTCTTCATATATTCTGGCGCTCTTCTGGATTGTTAAGGCCATAACTAAAATATACTGAAGACTGTTACAGAAAAATTCATCTGTCTGTGTTTTTATTTAGGACACATGGTTTGACTCATACTATGTAAGAAATCATGTAACAGTGAGTCACATCTTAATATGTTTCTAAATGTTTGGCATAGTATAAACTCAACATCCAAATATTTCAGCAGATTTACACAGTTTAGTCATAGTTACTCTGTAAACCCATTGGAAATATTATGAAAAGAAACCATAAAACAAAATTTTAAAATGGAATATTTGATGACCTCTCCCAAATAACATTTTACAATTTTAAATCAGATCAGAATGGAAATGTTAGATTACTGAGACAAGCGTTTGGTTTTGGTTTCGGTTGGGCTTGGTTTGGTTTTGTGCCGGTGGTAGGCTGAGGATAGGCCCTAATGCGTACTAACCAAGGACTCTGCCCTGTGCCACCATCCTGCCCCCAATTTGGCCGGTTTTTACAGAGTGCTTACCCTCCAAATTAGAGGATGAAATATTTTTGGTACTGGAAGCTTTTCCATCAGTTTTCAGTCTTCCAATAAGACCTTTAAGATAGTAGAACCACTTTATTTCTGGCAGAGTGTATTTATTTATGAGTGTTATTTTAAAAAGAGGATTTAATGTTTTCCAAAGTCTCGTTGAAATATTTACTTGAAACTCATTCCTATAATTAGTTATCAAACTAGAGGATCATCTACCATGACTCCAAACCAATCTAGATATCAAGGCATTTTGACAGAAGTAATCTGTCAAATCAGCACTTATTTTAAAAAGAATAAAGAAATGGCCCAAACTTGTACAATTTTAAACAAACCAGGCAAAATTTTAACTTACATAAAATCTAGACAGAAAAATAAATCTTCCATATCTACCAAGCATTCTAACATTAAAAAATTATTTTAAACAAGACTAATTAGGCCCATGGGTAATTCTTACACATAAACTTCTGAAGTTACTTTGAATCTGGAAGATTGATTCCTTCTGTCAGTTGACCTTTTCAATCTCAGGATGAAAATGTTAACTACAGTCTCTCTCCCCACCTCATTGTCCCCTAAATTCCAGAATAATATCTGAGAATCTGAGAAGACTGGACATAATATCACTAACAGGAACAAGATTTACCGTGGGAGCCTAAAACAGAATTTAAGCCATTTAATCAAGAACCAGTAGACTTTGAGAATTTGTTTCTACATGTGTAATAGTTTCATTCAGTATGTTCAGTGGCTAAATCCTATTATTTCATTTACACCAACATATACATAGAAGGTAAAAATCCAATGTAACAGTCAGTCACTTATACTAATGGCCCTTTAAAAGTAACTTAAGTGAGATATGTAAAAATTTCTTTATAAAAATCCTATTTGCCATCCCTGTTAAGATTATTGCTTTAGGCTGGGGATTGAGCTCAGTGGTTGCGGCGCCTGCCTTGCATGCGTAACGTCCTGGGTTGATCCCCGGTAACCACATACAGCAATGCCAGGTGTGGTGACCCACACCCACCAGCAATCAGTACCACATACTGATTGTGTGTTGTGTGTAGTGGCTCACTCCTGTAATCCCAGCACTCGAGAGGCAGAGGCAGGAGGATCGCTGTGAGTTCAAGACCACCTGTGCTACATAGTGAGCTCAGGGCCAGCCTGAACTACAAAGCGAGACTCTGTCTCCAAAAAAAAAGATTATTGCTTCAAGGTAAATAAGAGAAACAGTGCTAACACTAATACATTAGAGAAGTACTTTGTGATAGAAGAAGGCCTAGATTTTTTCTCTGCCTCGAACAGTAAATGGAATGCACAAAGAGAAAAACTAGTGAATTATCCCCTGAGAATGCCAGCCTTCATTTCAGGCATGCTGGACGGACCCAGACACCTGTTCCAAGCTAAGTTGTCTCCAGGTGGCTCATTATAGCCCAAGTCATCTTTTCCAAGAGAGAATTGGAACAGTCCGATGCTAAACTGAGGCCTTGAGTCTCTGAAGTTCTGAAAGGGAAGTGGCTTTGCTGACAGGCTTAGCCTGCAGAAGACCCACCAGCCCAGGGTGCCGAGCCGGGGCAGCCTAGAGCCAGACTAAGCTCTAGAAACAGCAGTGTGTCCCCAAGTCCATGTATGTGGCAGAGCGAGCAGGGAGGCCAAGTGTCATCAGCGTCACCACATTCTCCGCATAGCTCAGCTCTGCTGTTGGCTTCCCCACTCAGACCTCAGTGCACTGTGGAGGGAGGGCTCGTGTCCAGTCGCCTCGGAGTTGAACTAAGAGAAAAACAACACATGCTAGCTTAGAACTGATGACTTTGAAAGGCAGAGGGAGACAATTAGCTCTCACTGAAACCCAGATTTGTTTATTTCACTTAGCTTAAAGCCAAACCTAATGGTTTTCCGAATTTAGGGAGGCCTGCAGTCGCGCCACTGGTGGTGCACTACACTCCTCTCCGTGAGTGCAGGGTTTTCTCTGCTCTGGCTCACCAGGCTTCTCTTCCAGGCCGAGCTGCCCTGGGTATTGATGACCGCGCTGCCTTTACCGTCTCCACGCCTTTCCTCACCGAATGCATCTAGACTTTCAGTCACCTGACTGCAGTACAAGTGATTTTTAAAAGTTGATCAAGCATTTTGATCACTTGAAATACATACTGGGGAGAGAAGTCTCATTTTAGCAGCTCACCAAAACCCATACTGGGCTCTCTTGCTTTCGAAAAGCTGCTCTTTTTTTTTTTTTACTCCCCAGTAGTTTGTGATTTTTTTAATAGTTGTAAATGAATTTTCTTGAATTATATATATTTTTTCCTGTAAAATTATTAAAGGCCAATTGTAGTGCTTTAATTCTGTGACCTCTGTATTTCATTTTTAGAAATCTGCAGAGTCGAGTACACCAATGAGGATTCCAGTACGGGGAAAGAGAATCAAAACAAAGGGAGACGGGGGAGCTCCGGAGGCTGTTACCGGTCTTGGCCTGCAGGGACACAGGAAGCAGTTGCTGGAAGCCGGGAGAGCTGCGAGCTGCGGAGATGCCATCAGAGGGAAGTACAGGCCTGGTGACGGCTCCTTAAGGGTCACTCCTTTCCCTGATCTCCAGCCCCTGCTCCCTCTTAGCCAAACCAGCTGTGATTCGGAGTAGGAGGGCACTTGCGTGCTGTGGTCTATCAGGCGCGAGGCACTGGCAGGAGCTAGATCTAGGGGAGAAGATGAAAATAGGTAGATGAAAAATACATGAGTCCTCCCTCTTTTAAACTGTACCATTACAAAATTGAGGCAGCAAATTCAGCAGCGTCTCTTCTGACTTACTCCAAATAGACATCCTCTAGGAGTAGGGAATAGGAACTAATCTCATTTTTTAAAAAAATTAAGGTTTTTGGTACAGTTTAGATGTTCATAACGATCACATTTATTATATGGAATTTGTACTTGTACGTGATGTAGCTTGATCTTTATTTTTTCCCATTCCTCTCTTCTCAGCCTTTCTTCTCCCCCTGATTTACAAAAGTTTTGTTTCTATTTTTTTCTTGTTTTCCCCCATTCCCTTTATTCCTTTTCCCTCTCCCTTTCTTAGTGAACATTTCCCTTTCCGTGTGAACATATTCCTCCTATTTCACATTATCGATGATACATCTTGGTCCTTTACATTTTCAGTTGCTCTCACCAGATAGACAATACAATATTTACATATGTGTGTCCAGCTTACTTCCCTTAAGGGTATCGTCTCAAGGTGCACCCATTTACCTAGAAATGTCCCTAGTTTTGCCTTCTTTATGGCTTAGTAGAACTCCATCGTGTTAAAAAAAAAAAAAAAACAACAACAACCCTGGGCCGGGGAGTTAGCTCAGTGGTTCCGGTGCCTGTCTTGCAAGCGCAAGGGCCCGGGTTCGATTCCCCGGTAACCACATAACAATACTGGGTGTGGAGACTCACACCCAGCAGCAACCAATACCACATACCACAGTGCTGGGCGTGGTGGCTCACGCCTGTAATCCCAGCACTCGGGAGGCAGAGGCAGGAGGATTGTGATGTGAGTTTGAGGTTGAGCTCAGGGCCAGCCTGAACCACAAAGCGAGGCCCTGTCTCAAAAAAAAACAAAAAAACAAAAAAACCCTTACATCTTTATCCATTCATCTGTTCCTGGGTATTTGGGCTATTTCCAAAATGTAACTATTTACTACAAACTATACTGCTGTAAACATGGGTGTGCATATATCACTGTGGTATGATGATTTTTCCCATCTTTATAGAAAGCAATAAAATAGTACAGACTCCATTACCAAGACAGATGCCCCAGACCCAGCTCTCTGAGGCTCAATGTTCGATTCTGGAGACAGATTACATGATTAGGAAAGAGAAAGAAGGTCAGATTGGAATATCTCTTTGTCTTCCTTGCCCACAGCAGTACAAGCCCTTTCACCGCCCTCATCTCCTTTTGGTGTTGTGGGGATCGAGCCCCGGGTCTTACGCAAGCTCTCTCCCACCGAGCTACATCTCCAGCCCCACAGCAGCCATTCAGAACCAGAAGGGTAGAGAGTCCGGAGCAGGGTTTTAATCAGAGTCCCAGCTCTCGCGTGTGCACGCAGAGACCCCTGAGTCCAATCCCAAAGGAAGACAAGAGACAGAGAAGCACATGTACCTGTTGAGAAATAAACTGAACCCTTATTTTTAAGAAGAACCCCTGGAGAGTGAAAAACTTCACTGTGCTGAGGGCTATCCCCAAACTCACCATAAAGTGAAATGGTTCTCCATGACGGTCACAAAGACAGACGACCGGAAGCCATTCTGTCGCCTCACGCCAAGAAAAATACCATGGAGGAAGAGATTTTAACAAAATGGAAAGACTAGATAAAATGGCCATCCGCCACTCCCTCCTTTTCTCCCAGCACAGCCTTTGTGTCTGTCCCCTGACGCCCCCCCTGTCTTCTTGGGTGCACTTTCCTGGGTGGAGCAGACTTGCCGTGTCTTCCCACCGCCTCCGCCTCTTGTCCCACTTTGCTGCAGGCGCTCAGCCAGCAAACTTTAGATTTATTCAGGGGAGGGGAGGTCAAACACTTGTGAGACCGCTGAGGTTTGCTAGGAAGAGCTACTGTACCTCCTGGAGTCTCCTTTCCCTCTCTTCCAACATGAGAACAACATTAGTCACTTCCTCGGTTATTTTGAGTATTCAAGACACTCAGCGCAGTGTCAGGGTCTGGTAAATGCTAATCAGGGTTAGGGATAAACATCTTAGATGCCTAGTTGTATGGCCCAGGACAGAAATCTCCACAAATATCTAAGTCAGACTTCTGCCCTTTGGTGGTGGTGGTGGTGCTGGGACTGATGCTATCTAGTTGTCAGTTCTAGGTAACTCCCAAGAACGGTAGTGCTGAGAAGCACACCGGGTGTGCAGTGCAGTGACTGCAGTAACATCCGGCTCACACGTGGAGCACGAAGGAATGCATATGCATAAAAGAGAAGACTAAGAAAGACAGAAGGATACCATTTTGGTCCCGTATCTTTTCCACCCTCACGATGCCTGTTGGGAATTCAACAAACACTGAGGATTGTAAATTGATTTTGCCAGTACCAAGTTCTGAGGTTGGCTTTTGCCTTGATGTGGACACCGCATTGCTATCAGGACAATTTGAGACTGCAAAGCTTCCTAGGCCCTTAGGAAGAGGGTGTTCAGGGGTGAAGTGAGCAGGTCACTCGGCGTGTCCTCCGAGCCCTTAAGATCAGGCTCCTTATCTTGCCGATCTGAACCCACATAATCCTTCAGCTGCTCTCTCGCCCATAATTTCCCTGATTGGCTGCGAACACTAGCAAGGGGTCTTCAGCTTTACCAGCGGAACCCGATCTCCGGTGACGGTGTCGCTAATTTAGGTGCTGTGCAACTAGACCTCCGTGCCATAGCGCAGGGAGCGGAAGCGCCTTTGAAGATGGATCTCCTCCCCCTTTAGTTACCATGCGATCCTTCCACTAGACTCAGCCGGAAGACGTTTGTCTCATTCTTAAGGGTGCAGGCGTGCGTGCTAAGTCTTGCGAATTTCAACACTTAACATTGTAACCACTGCAGCGTCAGACCTTTGAAGACACAGACTGACACCATCCTCCCGCTCCTAGACTGAGAGCAGCACCACGCTGTGAGGAGTACAGACGAACACACCAGAAAGCCCCAGAATTTTGAAACCCCATTGTTAACTTTATATAGATATTTTAAGATAAATGTCTTCCTGTTATTTTGAAAAGACACGATAACCAAAACATTGTGGGCTGTGCAGCCCCAGCTGTAAAATTACATCTCCCGGTCTGGTCAAAGAAGAACAGGCTTAGTATAAACTAGAAACCTTTTTCCCTCGACTGCCGATTGCGGTGGTGGGTGTCGGACGGCCCCTCTGCGAGGAAACGGAGGCGCAGCCACGCGCGTGTGTCCACATCGGCTCACAGGGGACTCCGGGCCAGATCCCTATCTTCTTCCTATTTCCTTGAGCATATTAAAATTGTACTAATGGGCACCTTTTGTAACAGGAATTTTAATGAAGAGAGGCCCCACCCTAGGTGAGGGGAGCTTGATAATTTGTACTTTCAGTTTTTTATCAGCACATATTTGCAGGACATAATCTTCACATTCATCTTAGGGGCTAGGTACATGTCTTAACATATTTTATTCTTTTTATTTCTCTTCCCCTTCCCACTCTCCATCTCTCCATCTCCTTCCCATTTGCAAAAGAGCTAGTTTCACGTTGTCTATTGCCTATTTTTATTTATTTTTAAAATGATTTAAACTTTGACTTCCTCGTACAAGATCTGATCTCTGACAAAGTTTATTTGTAAAGTAACACATTGCCTATGTTCTCCGCGTGCAGGACACCTTCTCCCCAGTAACCTGCCTCACTTCCTGTTCCCTCACCTACCAAAGACTTTAGCTCTAGAGCTGCTTTCTCAGCAAGGTGACCTGTGACCCCCCTGGAAAGTTGCTCCCCTGCCCCCATCCCTTTACTCTTCCCTAACATTTCCTAACACCAGTAAAGTTACCCAGACATCTCCTGATGACTTACTTAGATCTTCATGAAAGGTGCCCCCTCCAGAATGTGAGTCTCAGGAAACACAGCCTGTTTTCTGTTTTGTTTTGCTGTCTGTACCTCACAGTGGCCAGTTGTCTCCTGTACTTATAATTGTGCCTGATTTCAGGGTGTTTTTCTATTTTTTATTTATTCAGTATATTCTTCTAAGGACATTTTGAAAATGATCCCATAGCATATTTTAACTTTCATATTTATAAATCTCATGTAACCCTCTAAAGGACACTGTAAAGGAGGTACTTGCCCGTTTTACAGATGGAAAAAGGGATATTAAAAGTTATCTTAGTAGCTCGGGCTGGGGAGTTAGCTCAGTGGTTCCGGCGCCTGTCTTGCAAGCGTAAGGGCCCGGGTTCGATTCCCTGGTAACCACATAACAACACTGGGTGTGGAGACCCACACCCAGCAGCAACCAGTACCACATACCACAGTGCCGGGCGTGGTGGCTCACACCTGTAATCCCAGCACTCGGGAGGCAGAGGCAGGAGGATTGTGATGTGAGTTTGAGGCTGAGCTCAGGGCCAGCCTGAACCACAAAGCGAGACCCTGTCTCAAAAAACCAAAAAAAAAAAAAACGAAAGTTATCTTAGTAGCTCAAGACCACACAGCTTAATAACAAACGCTGGCATGGCTGAGGGTGGGGGTAGCGATGCAAACTGGCACAACCACTGTGGAAATCAATATGGAGATTCCTCAACAAACCTTCTAGTTATCTTCTCCAAAGAGGTAAAGACATCGTATTACAGGGGTTCATGCTTACCCATGTTTATAGCAGCATAACTCATCACAGTTAACTCTTAGAAGCAGCCCCTATGTCCATCAATAGATGACCGGATAAAGAATGTGTGGCATTTATACACAACGGTGTACTGCTCTGTCCTAAAGAAGTGTAAACTTGAGTCAGAAAACTTGAGTCAGAAAAATAGATGCACTTTGAGGCTATAACACTCAGTGAAATCAGACAAACTTAAATACTGTATGTTTCCTACATGAGACCCCCAAAATATAAATAAAGAACAAAAGAAAAGGTCGAAAATAGAAAGTAGAGAGATAGATTTTGTTCAAAGGGGACAGAGATCACAAAATGGAGGGAAGAGGGAAGGGAGTGAAAAAACAATGAAAATGTGCTATGTGCGTGTACCAGCTTCACGCAAGGAATGCAATCATTATAGAATGCAAACATATACTAGTACAAAGTAAAAATTGAAAAATAATTATCTAAGTGTAAAAAAGAAAAGACAGATTTTAACAGGAACTAAAACAATTTAAACCACTTTCTGATCTCCAGAGCAGGGTTTCCTCTGAGCCCACACGATGGAGATGTATAACAGCCGTCTCTTTCTAACTGTACTGCCAGGCAAGCTGGGATGGGACCGCAGAGCCCAGGGTGGGTGAGCGTTCATATATTGATGGGGCATGAGCCAGCAGGAGGGCCAGGCCCTGAGTGCGGTGAGAGAGGCACCTGGCAGGACACAGGATGCTAGACAGAGAAGGAGTCCGTTCCGAGGGGAGCCGCGGGTCACCAGAGTGCAGAGATGGGAGGCTGCTCGGGGCACTGAGCTGGTGAGTTTAACCGGGGCACAGGGTAGGAATCCCTGAAAAGCAAGGCCAGTGACAGGGTGTAGAAACGGGAGCAAGGTGAAGGGCATGCACCCCGGGGACCGCTGGCGTTCTCAGGAGCGCACTGGCACGTCTCCACATAGGCAGAGACTGACAGCTTGAGCGAAAAGACGGAGACGGCTGGGATGAGGCTGGTCATGTACAGAGCGATTCACTCCACAAGCAAATACAGTATATTAAGGACGATGACAGTGGGACCCTTCACTGTTAGAGAAAAGTTAAAGAAAACTAGGATGAATGTGGGGCCCCCTGAGGCTAAACAACGCTGGCTCCATCAAGGAAGTGCAAGGCAGCATGTAAACAGCTAAACAGCGGGCCCCTTAGGGCCACAGTGATTAAAGGAAAACAAATAGACAAAGACTACCCCCTATGGGGCTGGGTTGGGGAGGTTGAAAACAAGAAAGTGGAGCTGTATATAAGGGCTGAGAGCGCAGGCAATAAAGGTTTCTCTATCATTTCGTCTCCTTGTGATGACCCCCGCCCGTGGTTCGATGCCAGATGAGTAGCCCTCTGAACGGGACGTGACAATGAATGTTGTAGTAGTGAACTGGCACTGGGGCTATTGATGTTAGTTTGTATTTTTTTTCAATATGTAGATATACATGAAAATGCGCGCTCGTGTGTGTTTGTGTGTGTTTGTGTGTGTGTGTGTGTGTATGTGTGTATGTTCATTCTCTAGCTTTGTCCACTAAGAACAACTGAAATTAGCAAACCTCTTCTCCAGGCAATAGCCTAAACATTTTCCTCTAAAGAATCCTGGAACTCTTGGACAGATGGTTGCTTCCAGGCCTGAGCTGAGGAAAACATAGAAAAGACCTTAACTATACAAGAAAATAAAGAAAATATTTATAGAAATATATAGAAAAGACCTTAACTATATAAGAAAATAATTATTAATGAAGAAAGGAAAGAGCAACTTTATAGTGCGATGTCCTAACAGACTCTAAAGGACCAATGTACACATCCCTGGTGATGGAACTAATTTAAAATTACAAGCTGGGAGATTGTATGCAGTAAGCACAATCTTGTGGGGTTTTAACCTGTGAAAGGTTCATAAACTGAGCCGCATCCTGAGGGAAGCTAGATAAACTCAAAAACTGAGGGATTTCTGTACCTAATGATTGGACTGTGACCTTCAAAAGAGTCAAGGCCATGGAGATCATGAGGGAGCAAGGACAATGTGAGACCGAAGGACACAAAGGCCAAAGACTAGTATCCATAGTCATCCTGAAGTGCATTCCGCTGCTATAAAGGGCATTGTGGGGACATATGGTCTTGATTGTAGAAAAGTGTGTGTACTATCTTCCTGGTCTAATGGGTGTCCGCACAGGACGAGGCTCCTAGAAACACACACTGAACTACTGGAGGATGAAGATATACCCGGGCAAAGAAGTTATGTCCTGTGCTTCTAACGCATCTGTGAGTTTATGATGTATTCAACATGCAGAGTAGTTACAGAATAAACAGCAGGTGAACTTTCTGCAAGAGAAGAAAACAAAATAAAGAAGCTCATGCTTTTTTTACATAGGGAGAAATTCAACTAAAATGAAATCACAATATAATTTCTATCACTCTGAGAGTTTCCCATCAAGTATTTTGTTTCTGAGTTACAAGTGAGTGAGCACATGCGACTGAGAACCCCAGCTGAGCACCCACAAAGGATACCTCAGTGGGTGGAGAATGATGTGACCCATGTGGCTGCTCTTTATAGAAACTGTTAACTTAATCATTTGAACCCACCTGTTGACCAGTCTGTCTGGCTAAATATTAAGATCATGCTAAAGGGCCGGGGATTTAGCTCAGTGGTTCTGGCGCCTGTCTTGCAAGCGCAAGGGCCTGGGTTCAATCCCCGGTAACCACATAACAATACTGGGCGTGGAGACCCACACCCAGCAGCAACCAGTATCACATACCACAGTGCCGGGCGTGGTGGTTTACGCCTGTCATCCCAGCACTCGGGAGGCAGAGGCAGGAGGATTGTGATGTGAGTTTGAGGCTGAGCTCAGGGCCAGCCTGAACCACAAAGCAAAACCCTGTCTCAAAAAACCTACAAATAAAAAACAAACAAAAAAAAAAGATCATGCTAAAGATTTGGCTGAAAGAACTTACATACCTCTCCTCCTAGACTCAGTAGAAAGAAATGAACCAACCACATTTACAACTATGAGGTGTTAAACTTAAAATGCGTATTTAAAACAATAATTTTCAATGTTGACAATAATAATTTTGAAATATATGAGAAAAACATTCTGTTTCCTCCCCCCCAAAAAACTGTTCTACCCATCGGTGGTAAAGTCTTTTATTATGGTTTGAGTTTGTGGACTCCTATGGCTTCCTCAGAACTATGAGTAGACCTATACTCTAACCTTTTCACTATTCCACTCAACCTCCACAGAAGCTTCAAAAGTTATCTATGGGGCGGGGGATTTAGCTCAGTGGTTCCGGCGCCTGTCTTGCAAGTGCAAGGACCGGGGTTTGATTCCCCAGTAACCATATACAATACTGGGTGTGGAGACTTACACCCAGCAGCAACCAGTACCACATACCACAGTGCCGGGCGTAGTGGCTCACGCCTGTAATCCCAGCACTAGGGAGGCCGAGGCAGGAGGATTGCTCTGATGTGAGTTTGAGGCTAAACTCAGGGCCAGCCTGAACTACAAAGCGAGACCCTGTCTCAAAAAAAAAAAAAAAAAAAGTCATCTATGGAGACTCATTCTTCTTAAAGATAAAATTCTGTAAGACCTTTTCCATAATAGTTTCCACTGAACTTTCCATGCATTTCTGTGTGACCAGTAAGGAAGTTTGTTGACTCCCTTTCCTGCCAATGAGAGACTGTGCGTGGGAGCAGGGAGTTTGCTCCCACGTTTGCTCGGAAGACTGTGGACCCGCATGCCCCAGGCACACAGCAGGCTGTCAGGAAATCGGTCAGAAGTCCTGACCTGCTCCCTCAACACTAATATCCTGCTGAGCCCTTCACCTCAAAGGCAGAATGGCACAGTGGTGGGTATAAGGCTTACAGTTTCACACGGGACAGACTGCATCTCAGACCTTAAACACTCCCTGTTTAACCCTGAGCAAGTTATTCAGCCTTTGTAAGCCTCTGATTTCACCCACTCATGAGGGTAATAGTTATAGAATTTCTAAAAGAATTAAATGATACATCATATAAAATACCACAGAGGACTGATACATAGCCAATGCTTTCTTAAAATGTCAATTATTATTATCATTGTGGGTATTTTAAAATTTATTCATGTTTTTAGGATGTCACAAAGACAGAACATAGTCAGCCAGTCCTCTGTTATTCAAACCTTTCTTATCTTTTTTTTTTTTTGAGATAGGGTCTCGCTTTGTAGTTCAGGCTGGCCCTGAGTTCAGCCTCAAACTCACATCACAGCAATCCTCCTGCCTCGGCCTCCCGAGTGCTGGGATGACAGGCGCGAGCCACCGTGCCCGGCACTGTGGTATGTGGTACTGATTGCTGCTGGGTGTGAGTCTTCATGCCCAGTATTGTATGTGGTTACCAGGGGATCGAACCCAGGCCCTTGCGCTTGCAAGACAGGCGCCGGAACCACTGAGCTAAATCCCTAGCTCCCAAAGCCTTTCTTATCTTGACAGCTGCACATCACATTGCAGCACAACAACATCATCAACAATGATCTATTAACATCCCCACCCCACCCCCAACACCACAACAGCAGTAATACCACCGACACCAGTGACAGAACATTAATGCCACCACTCCCATCAACACCACGAACACCAGTATCACCACCACCATCAGCACACTAATACTGGCACCTTCCCCACAACAGTCACCACCAACTCATCCACCCCCGATGTCACATTCTGCCCAGTGACAGTGAAAGGTGTTACTCGGTCCAGGGGTGGACCGATGGACCAGATCCACCTCTGTGCTCACACCAAGAAATCTCCAAAGACGTCATGCCTGGAGCAATGGCCCATGATCTTCACCAGAGACCTGGGACAACATCACACAGGTCCTCTCCCCTATCCTCAGGTCTCTGCTCTGTGTCATCGCCATGGAAAAGACCTCCCTGCCCTGCACAAGGAAATAACTCTGAAAGAGTCCCACTCTCCTTCCTGTTGTCCTCAGCCTGTTTACTTTTTTATAGCTCTCATCACCCTCTCAGGACATGCTGTTTTGGCGTGTGTGTAAGTGTGTGTGTGTGTTGTATCCACTTACGAGCAAGTGTTTAACGTCCCTCTCTCGAAGTAGATAAAGACTCTCTATGATGGCCGGAGCTTTGTCTTTTGTGTTTGCCATTAGAACAATACTTCAAATAGGAGATGTTAAATAAATATTGAGTGAACAAATATAGGAATCTCATTTTCAGCCAGGTGTTTAGTGGCAAATGACCCTAATCTTTAATCAGTGCCAAAGGTCCCGGGAAAATGAAGTATTCTCACCTTTACTACAGGAAGATTTAGAAGGAAGAGGAGACAGCTTCAGTACAATAAACGAGAAAAGAAAATAAATTCCCTCAAAGGAACCTTCACCACAAAGCTCTTGATACAAGTTTGTTAAAGCATATATTTCTGCATTACTCTTTTTGGTTATTTTTATAACCGGGCTTTTCCCCTCAGAAAATAAATTTCCAGGAACAAAACCCAATCTATGGCATTACATTTATAGGACCTAGGAGTCTAACCTGCGATTGCAGTCAGAAAACCAGCTCACTCCTAAATGGTAAGTTTCCCTAGATGATCGGCTCCCATCTTCCTGGAAAGACCCCATTTCCTCCTTGGATCAGAGTGACAGCTGGGTCTGCCTCCCTGTGCCTCACGCCACCTCAGCCCTTGTGTGTCTGTGCTGAGGCGCTTGCAGGTCCACTCTCTGTCCCTGTGCTCCTGCAGCCCCTCCGCCTGCGCTGCCCGTTTTCCTGATCCGATATCCACTCCTCCACTTTTAAGTTTCTAAGAAGGTCATTCCTAGCCTTTCCTGTCTACCACAAATATAATGAAAATCAAACTAATTCCACACAATCATCAAGAAGAGATACGTAACTTCTGCTAAAATAGGTTGGAGCAACCAAAACAAACCCAGCCGTTGAATAACTTTAAAATGTTTTCTTTTAGTTTTCTGAAGAAAATGAGTCAACCTATTCCATATCAATCCTAGACTCCCAGAAGGTACTGATGAAAATATGAACTGTAGCAGGACTCCATCTGTGAAAGAAACTGAATATGGATAGACAGTAAGCCCTAGACTAGCTGTTCTCTCCTGGAAACTCTCACAAATGTCACCCAACTTTGAAGGAAAAGGGGGAAGAAAGAAAAAAAACAAAAAAAAAAGCAAAACACGGACTTAGTCAGATATAGCCCTGTGCAGCCATTCTACCATTGTAACTCAGCAAAAATTTTCAATAAGGAAGCCCCATTTGGTCAGTTGCAAAATTACATATTCTGGGAGAATTTTCAGAGAATAAATTATATCTTAGAAAGAACAGTGTTATACTTAAATCCATCATCTCACAGGAACTTTTCCCCAGGCTGACTAAAATGGACATCTGATAAGCATTTGCATTTCTTATGCCAAAGAACAATACCCTGGGGGTTTAGAACTAGAAGCTGCTGTTTGTGTTTCCTAAGAATTCAAGATAAGATCTCAAAATAGTGACCCACATAAAACTCCAGGCCAGAGACTATATATAAAATATTTTTGGTAGGTTTCCGATTTAAATTTTCATTGAAAACTTATAGTCATTCAGAAGTATTATTTTATTTTATACTTATTTTACCTTCAGATTGTTCTGAGTAAGGGGTTCTTGCTTTGTTTTCTTTCAGTAGGATCCAGGAAGGAGCCCAGGGCTTCACACAGAGGAGGCAAGTGCTCTACCAGGGAGCTACATCTCCAGCTTCCGCACAAAGAAGTTTTAATCAAGAATCAGGATCCATATGGGCATCGAGCTTCAGTTAAAGTTAAAAACAAGAGAAAAATCAGCAAACACACACCTAAGAAGACTCGTGCTGCGATTGTGGGGTGATCCTTATAACTGTACGCTGTATTTCCAAATATTTCTTGAAATGAGTGTTCACAAACAGAATTCTTCTCTGGAAATGTGAGGGTGGATTAAAAGAGATTCTTTAGATTTCCCTGGTCTTGAGAAAATCATGTACCTTCATACAAATATTCTGGTTTTATACTTTACAACTGACACATAAGATCTGAGGAAAGTCACAATGATAAATCACTTATATAACATAATAATCATATAATAATGAATCAATATTCATATTTATGAATAAAAATGAAAAGAAACTTGTTTCTTTAGTACTATATATTGCCTGCTTTTCTGTTGGTGGTTTGGTAGACATTTATTATCTGATCCTAGTAAGAAAGGGAGAAAATCTCCACTTGAACTATGAAAAACTGGAGAATATAATGGACAATTCTGATGTAGGAACAATATTTGAAATATTTTTCAAATGAAATCATAATATACTTTTATCAAATGTTTAAATTAGACCAATGAGAAAAAATAAGTTAGATCAATAGAGGTGTTCTGTACATGGTCAAGGTAATTGCTATACATTACATGCATTCCAACTACCTAAGAAGACAACTGTGGTGAATTGCTGTTGTCTTGTGCAACTGAGTTCCAACTACATTTTCC
>PVIR01036619.1:0-15694 GCA_004026965.1 Petromus typicus | reverse complement strand
AAAAAAAAAAAAAGAATCAGAGTTCTCAACATGAATATGCCGCGTAAAGGTAAAAACAGGGAAAAGTCAGCATTATTTCACTTACATTTCGTGTAGAATGAGCGCTAGGTCTTGGACAGCATATTTTGTGTGATGAACATATCAATTTGTACATCTCGTGTGGTGACTACTTCATGAGGTTTGTGTCCTTTCTAAACACGAGTAATGCTAAAGTACAAAGCCAAAGTTACTCTCCTTTAATAAACCTAGTACCGCTGCAGTGCACTAACCTCTGCGCTCTCACTACATTCACTCAGCGTCGCCGGGATGGATGTTTCTGAAAGTGGTCACCTGTGACCCTTTCCCGTCAAGTTCAGTGTCAAGATTACACTGGCCTCATAAAATGAAATGGAAGTATTCTAACTCCTATTTTCTGGGAAAATACTGAGTCAAGGTGGTATTTTTTCCTTAAGTGTTGGAAAGAAATTTACCAAGGAAGATATTTGGGTGTGGAAATATCTTCAGAATCAACATATTTCAAATACAGGACTATTTAAACTTTGTATCTCTTGCTCTGTTGGCTTCAGTATAATATTTTCCCAAGGGATATGTTTTCCGTTTCATCCGTTGTGTCCAGCCTTTTGGCAGGCGGGTGTTTGTAATATCCCCTCCTTTCCAGCTTGATGTCTGTAGCTTGTGAGGTGGCAGCCCTGTTTCCTTCCCCACACTGATAATTTGCATTTTATTTTTTGGTTTGTTTCTGTACTAATCCTGCTGTGGATTTATTGATTTTATTAATCCTAAAAAAATAACCAGTTTTAGTTTTCTGGCTGAGATTCTTGCTTATGTATTTCCTTTTTACTTTTTTATATTTTATTCCATTGATGATTTTATATGCTTTCAGTTAATTTCCTAAGATGAAAACAGAGTTTTGATTTTCAACATTGTTCCTTTTCCCATGTGTCTATGTAAATAGGCCATAATTTCTTCTCAGCTATTGCTTTGGCTATATCTCAGCAGCTTAGCGTGCTTCAATTTACGACGTTTATTTCATTTTAAACTACCTTGAGGTCTGCAGTTTGCTGCTTCCTTCCCCATCATCTGAATATTTTGTAATTATCTTTCAGGTTCTGACTTCTAGTACGATTGTGCTATGACCAGAGTGTTATGGTTCAGAAAAAGAACTTTCCTCACTCAGAACTGGGGTTTGGGAAGTGCTGGTCCGGGGGCACGAGCTGGCTTGATGCTAGGAAGAGCCGAGTCCCAGGTGCCCAGAGGTGCAGCTCCCTGCCCAGCTCCTCCTGTCTCTGCTTCCTGACCACCATGACACAAGCGGATCTGCTCCTCTAGACCCTTCCATCATGGAGCAAGGCAAGTATGGGCCAAAACCTGAACTAAAACAAGCCTCTCCTCCATTGGACTGTGAGTGTCAGATACTGTGTGCCAGCATCCGCAAAGGCAACTGGGACAAGGTGGCTTGGACTGTAAGGTACGTGCACCACTTGGGGTCCAGCATCAGCACATGAAAGCTGAAGCAAACAGTCCTGTCACAGAGAACCTACAAAAACGCTGTGCCCAGCAGAGCTGTCTCCCCTAAGTTACACCCTAACTATAAGAAGAAATTATAAAATGAATTTCATAAAATATGAAGTTATTTGACTGAACAATTTCCGCAATTACATTCTACTAATGCATTCATTGCACTAGATGGATAGATGAGATTTAATTTAGCTTTGAATAGCTGATTTGTTTTGTTTTATTTTGTAGCTCGTTCTGATCTCTGCTCTAGAAATCTCTTGACCCTTAAAGTTAATAACAGACCTAAAGCTACCAGAGAAAAATGTCCACAAAAAGCACAGAACAGCGGTGGAGACAGAGCTCAGAGGTAAAGCACCAGCCTGGCACAAGGCCCCAGTGCAACTGCCAGTGTGGAGAGTGAGACAGAGGCAGAGGGCAGAGGGCTTCACTGCTCGGACTGACTGTTAACTATTTCTTCCATGGCTCTTTTACACGTTCTTCAAGGCTTGGAGTCCCTTTGTAATTGATAAATTTTTAATTCTTTCCATCACAGAATGTTCTCCTTTTTTCCGTAGGTTTATCCATCTTATTTTCAAATATGTATATTCTTTTTCAGTGAAAGCAATGAATTCCTATACAGTAAGTTAAAAGATACATTTACTAAACGTAAATGATTCCTATTAAGTTTGGACACCAAAGAAGGAAACTGCTCAACCTAACCAAGTAATACCCATCCACTCTCACCTTCTCAAAAAAGTTAACATTCATACTGGTCCTCTTTTCATGTTTAGAAAGTGATGGGTTTTAGATGAGGAAGTAAGAAATAAAAAGATACACTCGATATGATGCTGTATGAGATTTTTTATTTCATGTTTTTCCATTGTTTTATTTATAAGAAATTCTTAAACATTTCATAGATGTATATAGATGGAAATTAAAAATAATAGCCCTTTAATCTTAGTTAATTAATAAAAGCTAGAAATAGAAAAGGAATGAGGTCATAAGAGATTTTAACTCTAGTACTTTTTGAAAAATAATGAGAAAGAACTGAAACAAAGCTGGTAAAACATATCATATAGCTAAGAGGTGTGCTGTGTTCCCTGCGTGTTCCTATACTTTTTGCACTTTTCCCATGTGTGTATCCAGCCTTCCCAACATGGTCTTCAGCATATTGCACTGTTTATGGTCTTTAATTTTCCTTTCATTTCTGTTAGAATTTTCTTGATGTATTTAGACACTCTATGTCCAGCGCAGATACATTACAACTTTGTCCTCTTGATGAACTGACCTCTTATTACCATAGAATATTCTTCTTTGTGTCTTATGACAGCTTTTGTCCTGATCTCACAATTGCTTATGTTAAGGGGAAGTAACCCTGCTCTTTCTTTCTACATTTGCGTTGGATATCTTTTCAAACCTCTTCTCTTTCGGGCTATATGTATAGTTAAAGTGAAAGTGAGCCTCACAGCAGCAGTACATAGTTGAGTGGGACAATTTTATCCACTTACACTTAAAGTAATTGTAGACATGTGATGACTTGCTCATTGTGTTGAGATTGTGTGGTGGTCCATTTGCTCTAGTCGTCTCTTGATGTCTTCTTTGCAATTAGATGAGTAGATGGTTTCCAGTAGGATACCTCAAGTCTTTTCTTATCTTCTTTATATCAACCACAAAATTGTTTCTTTTTGGCTACAGTGAGGCTTGTACAAAGCTCCAGTCAGGGAAAGTCTATCCCCTCTACATTTCTGATTTTTTCCTTTTCGTATTTTAAATAGATGATTCCATTTTCTCCCTACCTAAAAAATTTTGGGTTAGAAATCCACTGCTAGTCAGGGTTAGGGAAAGAGTCCTCAGATATAACAAATCTCTTTTCTCTTGCTGCTTTTAAAATATTGTGTTTTGTTTGATTTCTGATAATTCCATTATAATATGGCTCAGAAAAAGAGCTTTATGTTTTATTTGTTTTGTTTTATTTTTCCACACAGGACATTGAACTCTATTCTTCACACTGAGCTACATCCCCTGTCTGTTTAGTTTGGGTTGATTTTCTTAGAGAGCTGCTGGGTTGACTAGGCTGAGATCAAACTTGTTTTCCTCCTGCCTCAGCCTCCTAGGGTTGGGCTTACAAGTCTGCACCCCTACAACGGCTCAGACACGCTCTTTGTTTGTGAGATGGATTCTTTCACCCTCAGGGCCTTGAGTGCTCATTTTTCCTGTCATTATTTAGTTCCCACATGCTCCAGTGTTCTTCATAGAACTTTTACTGTGTGTATTGGTTCTCCTGATGCAGTCCCCTAAAGCCCATCAGCTTTCTTCAGGTTTTTATTCTTCTTCCTTTCGTCATCCTAATGGGATCTGAAATGACCTGGCTTTGGCGCCTTAATTCTTCTCTGGTTGGAACTATCCTTGCAGTTCTTCAGTTGAGCCCCTGTATTGTTTAGTTCTAGACGCTGTTATGGTGTTTACTGCCTTCTTGGACTTCTAATCTTGCTCATGTATTTTTTCCTGATGTCACTACTGGGTCTCTCCGTGTTCCATCATCAGAGGCTGTTATGTTTCAATTCTTTCATCAGGCAAGCTGCAGCTCTCTGGGTCTCACGTTGTCCTTTGAGACCTCAGGTGTGACTGATTATTCATCAGCTTGACTGCACATTCAGAGAAGCTGCAGTATTCACACCCCAGCTTAGCCAGAGAAACCCATCAGGTTGGGTCCACCAGAGTCCCCAGCAGGCTGGCGATGAGACCTGGAGGCCAGCTGGCTGCAGTGTCCAGACTTGCTGTCCTGGGACCGGCTGTGTGAGAACCATCCTGGCAGCAGGCCTGCCCTTGATGGAGCCAAGAGGCCCGGTGTGCCGCTGGACTGCCCAGAGCCCTCAGTGCGTGGGAGCTGGCCTGGTGCTGGGGAAACTCTCGTGCCTAGTCCCAGGGGAACCTGTATTGGGCCCAGAGGAGCGGACCTGCAGCCTGGCTCTGTGCACGTAGCTGGGCTGCAGCTCTTTCCCTGGTGCTGGGGTCCAGGATGAGGTCAGAGCTTTTCTTCTTTCTCTAGCAGTGCTCAGGATGAGTGAGGCGGGTGATGTGAAGCTCCCTGCCCTCTTCCACATACTTTCTCTGATTGCTTGTGTCCCCCATCACAGTCTTCTGTCGGGGGATCCCTTTGCTCATGGGGAACTATTTTCATGTATAGATGGTTCTTCACATTGATGCAGCTGCTAGAAATCCCAATCTTTAAGTGAAGGTCCAATTTCAGGACAATTTTAGATTCACAGAAAAGCTAAAAACTTAGCAGAGAATTTTCATATCTTCCACATCCAGTTTCCTCTTTTTGACTTCTTTCTTTGGTGTAATCTTTTGTTATGCATTAGACAGATTCTGAGACAGTGTTATCAATTAACAGTGTTTTTACACAACACTTGGGTTTCCTTGGCCTTTTCTTGATGCCATACTTGGTTGCAGAGAACCCCAACACATATAGAGTCCTGTTTCCCACGTCCTCTTGGCAGTGGTGATTGCTTAGGTTTTTCTGGTAGTGGGCAGCCTTTGGGTGGCTCACAGTCATGGCTCCTCCCTGCCTGGTACTCATGAGCTAAATATCTCGGGGGTACTGACCACTGGCCCTTTTGTGATCAGACTGGTGTGGTATTGAGAGAAGAAGCTCTCAGTAAACCACCAAAAAGTGACAGTGCCAGGCTTGTTTACTTGTTTGTTTTCGTATTATAGGCTAATAGGTTAGTAGGACATCACTACTGCCTTAGTTTGCATTTATTCTGTGATAAATGGTGCTAAGTCTCCTTTCACATGCTTGTCTATAATCCATTTTGCTTTTTCGTGAAGAATCTATTCAGATCCTTTTCCAAATCTCAATTTGGGTGTTTGTTGTAACTGAGATTTAAAAGCACTTTTTGTATCCCACATACAAGTTGTATTCATCACACTTCCATTTCTGGAACAAAATATCTGACACCCACAACTACAGGAGGAGGAGTTTATTTGTGTCTGTGGTTCCAGAGGGCTCAGTCCATGGTCGCTGGCTCCAGGTAGGAACCCCATGGAGGAGGGCGGTGGAGGAGGAAGGCTGCTCGCCATGTGGCAGCCGGAAGCAGAGCGCCAGGGAGGATTTCAAAGAGCAAGAGCCACGGACCAAAGAGAGTCCCCAGGTCATACTGCAGTGGCCACCAGATACCTGGAAATGTGTCTCGCTGATCTACTCAGCATCTCTCAAGCTCTTAGTTTGACAACTAAGAGTGTGCATTATGCATGTCCTTTATTAAGTGTGTTTTTCATAAATTTTCTTCTACTTCAAAGTTAGGCACGTATTCTCCTAATGTTTTTCATGAGGAAGAAAGGTTAATTTTAATAATATCTCATAAAATTTTATTTCATTTATAAATTGTCCTTTGGATATGGTAACTCAAATTATAACTGATTTTTCTTCTGTATTTTCTTCTAGAATTGTTGCATTTTACAGTCTTATCTATTACTCTGTTTGAGTTTTTTTGGGTGCTGCAATGTGTTATGTAAAGGTCTAGCATTTTACAATTCAGATGGCTAAGATACTATTTGTTAAAACACTATCTTTTTATCACAGAGTTGTCTTCCTGCTTTGTTTCCCTCTTTGTGTATATTTGATTATTAATGTGGAATATATTCTAGAATCTCTTGAAGTAAGAAAAATTATTAAACCAGTTTTATTATTTAATAACCAAATCTTTGTCTCACCAATGATCTAAACATTGAGAAAGTAACACCTAGATTTTTTTTTTTTTTTTTTTTTTTTGTGTCTGATTCACCAACCCTCCCCAAGGATAATGGTATGGGGGGGGTGCTACTGAGGATTGAACTCAGGCCCTTGTGCTTGCAAGGTAGGTGCAGTGCCACTTAGCTAATCCTCAGCTCAACCACTTTTTAAACTGATGGACACAAAGGTAGGAATTTAAGTTAAAAAACAAATTTGAGCAAGAGGGCCAGAGATTTAGCTCAGTGGTTCCACTGCCTACAGTGAAAGTGCAAGGGTCCAGGTTTGATCCCCTGTATCCATACCATAAACGACAATGCTGGGCATGGTGACTCATGCCCACCAGCAATCAGTACCACAGTCCACAATGCCAGGCATGGTGGCTCATGCTTGTAATCCCAGCACTCAGAAGGCAGAGCCAGGAATACTGCTGTGAGTTTGTGGCTTACCTGGGCTACCTAGTGAGCTCAGGGCCAGCCTGAACTACAAAATGAGACCCTGTCTAAAAAAAAAAAAAACTGAACACAAATTTGAGCACAAAATTTTGCACAGTGTTAACAACAGTATGTCATAAACGTAGATTAACAAAAAAATTTCCAAGGATCAAACAGTTTATAACAGGACCAAGGACATAGCTCAGTGATCCTGGTGCCTCCTTTGCAAGTGAAAGGTCTCAAATTTGATCCCCAGTATCAGAAAAAAAAGTTTCATAACAGATATACAGGCTGATTAGAATCACAGAACATCTGAGTTCTGATATAGGGCATCTTTGTTTTGATCCATATTAATCTATGTCTGTGACACCAAAGCTCTTATAACTTTCAGGGGTGTGAGCATCTCTCCACGGTGCCCCTGGTGCACTGATGCCAAGGACCTGAAACAACACTACTGGTCCCCAGCTCAGAGGCATTTAGAGACTGAGTTGGACAGACTTTGACTCTAGTGGATAATGATCAACTTTGTGAGTATCTCATTGGTTCAGAACAAAGTCAGGATAGCAGTACTCAGAATTGTACAGAATTCTCGTGTTGGCTCCCTGGCATGAGGAGTGAGGCAAAGATGATTGTAAGTGGTAGCACACTGAATCTAAGTTTTGGAAAGGACAAAAAAAAAAAAAGTAATAAAATGATCCATGTGGAAATGTCAGAGAAAAAACAGATTTGTGAAATATTTGATCAACTAATGTTATGGTAGTAATGAAGCAAAAGAACTAAAAGAGTGAAATTTTTGTTTTGTTTTGTTTTGTTGTTGTTTTTTTTTAAGACAGGGTCTCGCTTTGTAGTTCAGGCTGGCCCTGAGCTCAGCCTCAAACTCATCACAGCAACCCTCCTGCCTCTGCCTCCCGAGCTCACAGGCGTGAGCCACCACGCCCGGCACTGTGGTATGTGGTACTGGTTGCCGCTGGGGTGAGTCTCCATGCCCAGTATTGTTATGTGGTTACCAGGGAACGAACCGGGGTCCTTGCGCTTGCAAGACAGGTGCCAGAACCACTGAGCTATATCCCCAGCCCCAAGAGTGAAATGTTTTAAGACACTAAGCTCTAAATGTATGATTAACAAGATGCAATGTTTTTAAAAAATCATAAGATACGTAATTAGACAGTGAAACTGTAGGGATGAAGTATGTTTGTCTTATGCAAAAATCACAGATACAGATTTCAGAATTTTGAAAGCATCCTCTGTCTTCAAGAGATTAACTTCAGCGAAGTGCATCGCCATGCCACACCACCTACCTGCCATGTAGCAAGGCACCCAGCTTAGTTCACCTGGGGCTGGGTGAGGCTTCCATACCTGCTTCAATCACATCATGAACAAACCCCCCTTCAAGACCGCCCTGCTATACATGGTCTGAGTCTGTTTCTTGGCTTCCTCTCATGTGACTTGTACATACAGTCTCAAGATCCTAAAATCCTTTTAGCGGCTTTATTTTGAACTAACTCTAGACTTTCTCTCAAGTACAGCTCTTAATTCCTCCCATGCCATGTGATAACTTAACACAGTTCTCCTCTGTGAGGCTCAGATACTGCAGCACATCCCTCCTGAAAAGGTCACTATACTTCATGAAACTACTATTTTCATTCCCACCTGAACTTCATAGAACCTCATGTTCACAAAGCAAAGACAGGGATAAGTGATAAGTGGCGTTAGTGTTTACTGAGCACCTGGTGCACCTGCGCTGCGCTTGGGCACATGCTTGTGTTGTCCCATTTTACCTGCACGAGATATAAGCCACAGATTTACAGGGAAGCTGAGTGAGGTCTAGTGGTGCAACGGCCTTACTTAAGGACATGCAGAGAAGGTCTGAGTTATTTTTCTCATTGCCGAGATAAGATATCTGGTACCCAAAGTTAAAGGAGGAAAAATTTATTTCGCCTCAAGGTTTGTAGAGTTTTATTCCATAATTTAGTGGCTCCAGAGCAGGTGGCATGGCAGAGGGCATCACAGAGGAGCAAGAGTTCACGGTGGGCAGAAGACAGCAAGCAGCAAAGTAGACAAGAAACAGCAGCAGCAGTGGTCTTCTCCTGACCTTTACATTCTGTGCAGCCTTACACCCTCAGCGTGGGAAGCGCTCACACCCAAGGTAGACCATCCCATTACCCACACTCAGCACAATGCCAGGTCAATCAGTGGACTAATTCAAGAAGCGCACACTTTGATTCCAGCACCCCATGCTCTAGATCCAGCCACCCCTAAAAAGCATCATCTACAACTGCATAAGGCTTTGGAGGACATCTGGACACAGAGAGCAAATGATAAATATTGAGAAGAAACTTGATCCCAGGTCCACAGTGCTCAAAACCCTTAATTGGAAAATATACACACTAAAAACTATAATGCTAGTTCAATGTTTATAAATTACTTTGTTTCTTAAAGGAATTCTCCAAAAGCTTTATTAGAAGTTATTATTTACTTTTATTCAAATTGTAAATACAAGCATAGAAGCATGAAAAAGCTTGGAAATTATAGACTCTACAAAAAATCGCTGTTTTTCTTGTAGTTTTGCTTTATTTCCCAAATAATTATCTGTTGCACAAAAGTAGATGTAGACAGTAGTTGCTCATGTCTATTCATATCCACAGGATTTTTAATGAAAAGAGCACAGTTAATAAATATCACAAATCCTCAACTTTTACTGCAAGATACTTTGGGAACAAAAAGAAACGTTCTCAGATAGTGGATTCAGCTAAAGCGGCTGGCTTGGTGACAGCCACCTGAAGACTATTTTAGAGGGAAATGTTAACTTCAGACTAATGAAGAAATTAACAGACACAACTTATATGTTATTTTGAGTCCATTTTAATTTCTCATAAGAGAAAAAGAGTAAGTGAATGGAAGGGGTTGTGAGTCCTGTAGACGGCATCTAAGTGAACTGTGATATTAACTTTTACAGAAAACGTGAGTTTCCCTGAGCTTTCTCTGGAGGTCGCCTCCAGGCCAGACATTACAGTTTTAAAACGGCACAAGGCGACCTCATGAATAATTTGAGTTCCAACTTTGTGAACTTCAATTACAAAGTTACATGGAGTTCCATAGCATAAAAGCCAGGCCTGACTAATGTATATTGCAGTCATGGATAAGAAGAGAAGATAAAGAAATAAATGTCTGGAAGGTGGCAAAGAACATGGCTGCATCCCGGGCCGGTAGAGTCCCTCAGAACCGTGTGTTTGTCTGCGTGTTTGGCTGTTTCCCGAGAGTGCTGTTTACTCTCTGTATAAATTGTTATGAAACTCAAGATATGACCAGAAGAGCTGTGCTGTGAGGTGAGTTCCCAGTGACCTGTTCACCAGTGTCTGGCGAAGAATCTAATGGCATTTGCCTTAAAACTAACCCCGCACCCTCCAGGGGACTCGCTGAAGAAACGCACCGCCCCACTTCCCCTGTGATAGGCCTGAGCGGCCCTCCCCGTCACGGACGTGCGGCGCGTTCATCTCATGAACACACACGCACGCGTGTGGAGAGCATCTTCATATGCTGCTTCTGTCATTACTGTGTGTACTTGACTTTACCCTGTCCTCAAAATCATGACTGTGGAAGAGACGCATATGCAGCAAGCGCTGCTTACAGAATGCAGTGGAAAACAAGATTCCAAAGCTCATTTTTTATCAAAATAAGTGAGTGACTTTCTCTTACATTCTCATTTTCTCAGTTGAAATAAAATCTCTATGTGGATTTTTTAATGTTGCTTCAGCATTTAGACTTTGTAATATTTTCTTTTATTTTCCCAATTGAGAACTAAACTAATCCAGGCATAAGATTGTGGGTGAAAACTTTTCTCAGTACCCTGAAATTTCTTTCGTATGTAGTTTCAGTATCTCCAAAGGAAGCGGTCAAAAAAGTGGGATGTACCTCTGGGGATGCAAACACCACAGGACAAGGTATCCACAAGAGGGAAAGAGGGACATTACCACTCTGGGGCTACAAGCCGTATCTTATAGTTCTATAGGTAGATCCTTTAAGCGTTTCAAAGGATGTTTATAAAGCAAATACCTATTTCTGTGTCTTTCAGTATTCTTTCGCTTTTCAAAAGCTTGCATTGTGCACTGAGTTTACATAGGAGTTGTCAGCCTCAACTTAGGGGAAATTTGGAAGTGTGGTATTGAAAGTCAACCTTTTGTGAGCTCACAGAAGTGAGATATGGGGGTGCTTGTCAAGCTGAAGATGGGAAATACCCACAGCCCTCTCGGGAAAAGGATAATCACTGCACAGCCACTCAGTTCAAGTCCACCCTCTCCAGGTGAGTTCTCGGTGGCCCTAGCCCTAAACACTGACCTAAAAGCCTGTAGCTATCACTAAGAGACGTACGTCACAAACAAGGTTCAGCAAACGTGAACACGCGGAAATGGATCGATGCTGTCCGTATGGGACAGCAAAGGGAAGCTGCAGGCCTCGGACGGAAGCACCTGCGTGGAAGGGAAGAGCGTGTTCCCACCACCGTTGTCACATTCCCGGGGAGGATGACTACGGCATGACCGAAGTTTGTGTGTTTTTTAGAAAAAAAACTACAGTCAACAGCTAACTCAGAAGCAAGAAGACCATCGGAAAATGAAAAGGTAGAATGTTATGTAGGAGACATAAGTACATAAACGGGCGTTTTTCATTTAGAATTTTGAGGTCATTATTATAAGTTCAGGCATCAGCAATCATGTTGGAGAAGGAAAGAGGGTAGGAAATGTTTCCTTAACATCCAGACATAGAAAAATCAACTTTCCTGACAACTGACTACCTATCATGTTGAAAACATGGTGTTTTACATGGACTTTTAAAGTAATGGGACCTCACACCAATGTCAATTGATATATTGGACATATTTAATCTTTAATTTTTCTCTCGTTTCAAAGTACTGATGCAGAGATATTTTACAGTAACAAGACAATAATCTCTATAAGATGATGCAAATATGTTCACCACACTACTTACAGTCATTGAAAAAAATGTCACAGATAGTTCAGGAAATACTTTTGCTCTACCTTGACAAAACTACCTCCCAGGCAGTTTTCACAAAAACAAAATGTCTTTCTGTTCCTCTTTCTTTCTCTTCTTTCCTTCCTAACCTGAGGGCTTATAGCTTTCCATTTAAAATACTTTTCTACACTTTTAAATTTATTTTTATCATACTTCTGCTGTTACAGTCCTCGGTCGCCCACTGAGAGCAGGTGAAGCGCTTCACGGGATGAGCTGAGCACGTCCCCTGCCAAACCAGGCCTGCTCGTGCGCAGGGGACTCCTGCCCACAAGGAGCTGTGGAGCGCAGGGGACTCCTGCCCACAAGGAGCTGTGGAGCGCAGGGGACTCCTGCCCACAAGGAGCTGTGGAGCGCAGGGGACTCCTGCCCACAAGGAGCTGTGGAGCGGGGCTCTCTCCCCACGCCCTGGACTGGCCGCGGTGCTCCTGAGAGGAGCTGCAGTCCTGTCCTCGCTGTGCACAGATCACACCAGCCTCCTGCTGACCCAGCTCTGAGAATCTCTGTTTGTCACGTCTGCGGTTTGCCAGACACCGTTTAGAGCATGTCATCGTGCACTGTGTTGCTACGGACTGCACGCGGTCTTCACCAGAAAATGTTTGAGCACAAAGAGACTTCTTTCCGAGGAATGGCAAACTTCAAAATCTTGTGGCTGAAAATAAGAAGGATGTGGAGTCTGGCTGGCCCTGGTATGAGCAGACAGGAGACACACCCCAGCCTGTCACCCAGCCTCTGCCGCTTCTCGCAGTGGAAGCGAATGTATCTCCGGGAAGGGGGTTCTACTGTCACACAGTTACATGTCTGAGGGTTTCTGTCTTTTAAGGGACTGCTGCGTTGCGGGTGGAAGAGATGTGTGTAAAAATCCAACAGCCACGTTAAGGTTAATATTTGCTGGCGAGTGAAGGCCAACTAGAGATTCTCTATCGGTAAAATGAGGAGACAGACACAACATCGGTTTTCTGACAGTACTGCTAAGACCGACTCGTGTCTCCAGCTGATGCTGAAGACTAGAGGTACAGTCACAGAGAAATAATAAATTTTTACAAGTATATTTTGATGGAGAATGTCTTTAACCTGTTAAAATACTCGAATCCACGAATGATCACATTTACTGAGGACAAAAGAGGTTTCTAATGTGATACATGCTGTTGTTTATGTTCTTAAAAATAAAATAAAACGTAGTTCTCGGTGCATCGGGCAGACGGATAGATTCGCTCCAAATTTTACATCTCATTGTGTTTTTCGCTGCCTAAAACTATCTTCCTCCTCCACGTAATCCTGGAGAACATTATGTAATTATCGTTATGCAAAAGAAAATAGATTCAGCTCATAGAAGTTGATCGCGCTGAAAGACCTTAGTGCTGTTTGCAAACCGCTCCCTGCTGCAGCCGCTGGGCGGAGGGCTGGAGGAAGAGCGGCCGCGCGCTGGACGCGGCTGCTTTGGAAAACGCCCGCGGTCCGGGCCCGGGGAGCTCGGCGTCCCTCCTCCGGCCCTGGAGCGCGGCGGCTCGCGCGGGAACCGCTCCTCTCCTTTCGGTCTGAAGGCGGCTCCCTCCGCAGGCCGTCCGCGCCGGCCACCGCGCAGCCTTCCCGCGGCTCCGAACTGGTTAAGCCACATTCCCTCCGGCGGCTGTTTTCCTCACCCCATCCGTCTCCCCCGCCCCAGCCCTCCCCCTCTCTTCCCCAGCCCTGCCTCAACTTCCCCTGCAATCCCTCCTCCCAGCCCCAGCCGGCGCCGCAACCCGAGCGTCTGCGCTGCGCTCGGCCCCGCGCCTGGGTCGGGTCAGCGGAGTGGACGAGGCCGCGAGCCGGGCCGGGCCGGGCGCCGGCGCGCAGGGGGTTAACCGGCGGCGAGTCCGCGCGCCCTGCCCACTCCGCTCCCACTCGCGGCCGGCGCGGGCTGGGGCCGCGATCGCGCACACGGAGCCGACGGGCACGAGCGGCGCTGCCGGGGCTCCACACCGCCAGCTCCGGACGCGGGACCCAGCCGCTGCCTGGCCGGGCGCAGGATGCTGGCGGGGCCGCGCCCGGGGCTGTGAAGCGAGCTGCGCAGCCCCGCGCCCCTCGCAGCTCTGATGAGACCGCCTCTCCTCCGGGAACATGGGGGTCTTCCTGGCGTCGGTCGGATTTGTTTTCTTCTCATCTCTGTGTGTGCAGCAAGGGCTCTGTTCCCAAGGTAAGTGTGCGCGGTGCCCGCGGGCTCGCGTGCGTGTGTGTTCTTCGGCTCAGACCGCACAGGCCGACACGCGAGCCTCCAGCAAGTGCCAGTCGGCTTGGGTCGTGTGAATAGGGGTCTGTGTGGCCTTTCTCCTTTAAAGTTTATTAAATTGGGGAAATCGGGTTGGTGCTGGCCTTGAGCTGAGGTCCCCGCTGAGCACAAGCGCAGGGGGGTGCGTGTGCGCGCTCACGCGTGTGTGTGTACGGGGTGCCCACTCGTACACGCACAGCCATCACCTCACGGAGCCGCGCGGGGACTTGGCCCAGCCCGGCCCCAGCAGCGAGGCCTGCGCTCGTCCCGGGCTCCCGAGCGCGGCTCCTCGGCCGGACGCGCCCGGCCCCGTTGTGCTGGGACCCGGCCGGGGGCGCCTAGGCTCCGCCGACTCCGCGGCTGCGGGCCGGGTTGCGGCGCCCCGCGGGAGGGACGCGGCTGCGAGCGCCACTTGGGAGGGACGCGGCTGGGAGCACCACTTGGGAGAGACGCGGCTGGGAGCACCACTTGGGAGGGACGCGGCTGGGAGCACCACTTGGGAGGACGCGGCTGCGGGAGGGACGCGGCTGGGAGCGCCACTTGGGAGGGTCGCGGCTGGGGGCACCACTTGGGAGGGTCGCGGCTGGGAGCACCACTTGGGAGGACGCGGCTGCGGTCCAGCGCCCGGCTGGAGCTCGGTGCGGCCGCCAGGCTGGGCCACTTTCGGGAGCGGCGGCTCGGCGGCCCTGACAGCAGCTCCGCGGCCGGGCAGGAGGACGGACGCGACTCCCGAGAGCTTCGCGGCGCTTCCGCGCGTCTCAGCCGCAGCCGGCGGGGGAGCCGGGGCTGGAAGGGCTTTGAGAAGCTCCGTCCTGACTTCAGAGTCGTCTCCCACCCGCGCCGGCCACGGAGCTCGCACGTCTCGGCCCAGGTTCCGGCCACTTGCGGGGCGAGCGCGGGCAGGGCGCGAGGCGAAGGCTCAGGCGCGGGACGAGCCCTCCTCGCGCTGCGGCCTGCGACTGTGGCGCCCGGACAGCGGTCGCCGGGACCCTTCGTCCACCGCGGGCCGGGCGCTCGGAGGCCCTGAGCTCTGGGAAGTTGTGTGGGGCGCCGCGGTGTGGCCAGGGGATGCGGATGGCGGCAGCCCGGCCGCGGGGGGCGGGGCGGCTGCGACCTCCCCACGACCTGGAGCGGGGACCCGCGCAGGGCCCGGCGGCGCGTCCCGGGCTGTGTCTTCCGCTCCAGGGGCGCGCCGAGCCGGGAGGGTGGTGGAGACCAGGGCGCACTTCTGTCTTGCAGCCAAATTCACCGAGTTTCCGCGGAACGTGACGGCCACCGAGGGGCAGAACGTGGAGATGTCCTGCGCCTTCCAGAGCGGCGCGGCCTCCGTCTACCTGGAGATCCAGTGGTGGTTCCTGCGGGGTCCCGGGGACGCGGCGCCGGAGGGCGGCCCACAGGTGGGGTCCCACCGCCTATCCTCTGCACCCCCGCCCAGGTTCTGAGCAACCACCCCACTCAGGGTCCAGCGTGCAGCCCCAGACCTCGGGAACCCCGCGGGCGCCCTAGGAGTGAAGACGCAGCCCGGGGAGGAGCCCCGAGGGGTCCATCCCGCGCGAGAGCCCCGCCCCGTCCTGCTCCCGTCCAGACGCCTGTTGTGCTGTCCTATCCCTGACATGGGGAGAGTCCATCTCCCCAACCCAGGCCTGCACGCGGGGCCAGCTGTGGGAGACAGACTAAGAGGAAGAGAGGGAGAGGAGGGAGAATTAGGGGAGGAGAAAGGAAGAGGGAGGCTTAGGGGAGGAGTGGGGGAGGGCG
>PVIR01036618.1:0-15650 GCA_004026965.1 Petromus typicus | reverse complement strand
TTCTTATATGAGAAGGAGGTATTGATACTTTGACCTTCCTGGGACAAAAAAATATCTATAGCATTTACTGGAACTAAATGGTTCCACTAAATGTTAAGTTGGAGAAAGAAGGCAAGAGATTAATAGGAGATAATTCAGAAAACCTGCCTATAATTAGAGTGGGTCTTTGTTTGTCTGGTGGTACACTTAAGAAAATTGTGTAGCTGTTTGGAAAAGCAGATACTAATTGCAGTGGACTATAATATTTAGCACTTTGTGGGTCAAGATTAATGCTTTCTAGTGCTGAAGCTGACTAAATTCAGCATGGCTGGGAATGTTTTCTTCTGGCAGGCCCAATGTAAGACACCCCAGTGATTGCAGTAGCACAGTTTTGTGTATTTTCTTCATGATTTAGCTCTGGAGTCAGCACACCACTGTGGCAGTCTCTGTTCAGGAGGGTGCGAGCTAAATCTTGTGCCACCTCATCCCTGTGTATTGTCCCAAGTGGATCGTGTACTCTAGGTACAAAAAATACAGTAGTTGCAAAAAGCCCCTGTGACTCTCTTAGCCTAAAATGTCTAGTATCTGTCGTTCTACACAAAATGTTTGCTGGCGCTGGATCTCTCTTCTGAGTGAAAAAGGAAAAAAAAAAAATGTTTGTGAACAAAGTCAAAGGCTTAGATACGTAGAATAGTCTAGGACCTATTTTACACATGGTAAGGAAGGAGTTAGCTTGATCTTTTATTCTTTATTGTGAATAAGAGTTGAAATAATTGTTGTACTTTACTAAAAATTAAAATTGTTTAATTGGTGTAATTTCTTTAACTGATACCACCAAACATAGATGATAAATTGTAGTATTTTATTGTCAAAAAAGGAAAAAAAGAAAAATGATATAAAAATAACATCACTGATTTTCTTTCCAAGTTGATTGCTAAGGTACAAATCTCCTTTACCAGAATAAACCTGTCAAAGGTTAATACAGATGATTTTACAGTACATAAAACTCTATAAAACTTAGAAACATAAAACGAGGTTGTAATTTAAAACAATATAATTTTAACTACAGATACATTTACCTATCATAGATGAATGATTCAGACTCTTTCATACACATAAAATGAGATAAAATGAGATAATTTCAGCTCATTTTAAAGTCTGTATCAGTGTGAGGAAGTATATTCATGATTGTAATTTTTGGCATTTTAAAGATGTGTTATAATTTGTGGTTTTGTTTTTAAAGTTCTAATAACTTGATTTAAATCATTAATCAGTTCTACAAACACATTCTTGTTTTAGTGTAAAAGGAATCATTACATGTTTGCATTAAAATTAGTCTTTGGAAGGAGTTATTCTTAGTTAAAATTGGTAGTTTATTAAAATATAAAAATTTTGAATGATTTTCACTCTTTAAAAAAGCTTATTTCTTAAGACTTTAACCATATAAATGAATATGCCAATTACAAAGCTAAGCAATCTAATCAACCTAGTAGATTTTTGCGTGGCTCTATTAGTATGAAAAGAGAGATAAAGCTGACACTTAAAGAAGATATATCCAATAATGATAATTCTGAAATGTTTTAGCATGTCGTATAAGACAGAAGATGTTGCCGTTAGGAAAGTTGCTTAACAGAAGATGTTGCCATTAGGAAAGTTGCTTAATATTTGAACTAGCTGTATTTCTAGATATGTGATACAGATCAGTGGTGATATCAAAGCTTACAGAAGGAAAGGAAAATCTAGTGATTTTTGACTTCAATTAACATAACAGTGAAAAGAGCACAGTGGCTCAAAGTCAAAATCCAGTTTTTGCACTGACTAGCTTCTTGGGAAAGTTGCTGAGCTTTGAGTTTAAGTTTGAGTCTCTTTTTGCATCTGTCATATTCAGATAACTAATAATACCTTCATTGCTGGCCTGCTGAAATTGTAGAGACACAAAGAGTCTAGCAGTGTTTTCTGCTCAAGGGACACTGAATGAAAGGCAGCAATTTTCATGTTGAGCACTGTTAAAATGGATGCAGCTTGAGATGACTGACCCCTTTCTTTTCATTTCTGTGCTTTTCTTCACTAGGATTTAGGTGGTCTTAATTAGATGACAAGTGTTTGGGCTGCTTAGGGAACTAGTAGGAAGGTGAAACTTACCTATTCTTTGCTTTGTCTTCTAAGCTTTAATGGAAAAGGAAATCTGTGTACCACTTGCACCTGTTAATGCTCCTTGGTAAGAAACCAAGTTTTAATTTCCTCTCCCAGAAACCAGACTGATGGAGATGTGACTTTTACTCCCCTCTGGCTCGTTTCCTTATTTCTCTGGCTGAAACTTGGTAAACCAAGTAGGTTTAGATACTTACAGTTCACATTTCTGTATGGGTAGCCATTGCCAAAACCTTGTTTTGGGAAAAAAGTTTGCTAAGAAAATAAATCTTTAGAGTTAACCAAAGATCTCAGTGGGTATGTGCTAAAAATAGATTAGTGAAAATTCAGAAGAATTTTATCTTGTTATAGGAAAGCAGCCATTGATTATAGCAGTTATTGATTATAGCAGTTATTGGTTATGTTCAGGTCCTTATATCTTTCTATTTAACTGTACATCTGATTTCTGCAAAAGGATCCATCATCATTAGATTTTTAATAAGGGATAAGAACATATTATGGGAGGGTAAAGTGATGTAGGAGTAAGGGGAAGCATTAAAAATAGGTTTCGTAGAAAGGACATTGTTTCAAGAGAAAAGGTAAGTTGTTTTTATTAATCTTACTGGCCTTTCATAAGAAAAGGTAGGGCGTTTTCTAGTCTTTGAAACAGTACTTGGAGGATCAAAAATTTAAACTTAAAATAGATGCTATGTATCCTTTCTATGTAGAAGAGAATGGATATGAAACAGGAAAGGATATTTTGGTGACTGGTGGTAGAGAACACTAACATAGCAAACCGTATTGCCAAACACTCTTACTAGATTTGATGATCCATTTTGGCCCTTGTTGAAAATAACTGTTGAGTTTTTATATTTCATACTTATAAATTGAATTAGTCAGTGATATAATATACTTGTGTGAAGCTAGTTAACAAGCCTTGTAAGATACTATTTTGCTAATCAAATAATTATTTTTATACTATACTAATTTTACTGCTTGAAGCCATTTTATTTTCTCTGATATATAAATTTAGCAAATTTTGGACCGTCATTATTGTAGTTTGTCATTTTATATCAGAATGACACATTAAGTAACTTTCTGTGTGTATTACAGGGAAATAAGAATGCTGAAGGAAAGAACTGATTAGTACTACTTTTAGTTATTATCTAAATAATTCTTGAAGTTTATTTTTATTCTCTTAAAATACTTAGACAATGTTAAGTAGGGGAAGGAATTCATGCCAAATATTTGTGGAAAATAAAATGATTATGTAAATTTATCTCTATACTTAATTTCATTTTGGTAAGAGCCTTCCAGGGATAAATTACTCTTTGATAATGAGTTATATTTGCACTTTACTTTTCTGGAATCCACCCAGAAAAACAAGAAAAAAGTACTCCTCACTTCCTCTGCTCATCTACATACATACTTTGTTTATAAGAAATTTCCTTGGGCCTGTCATGGATATCTACTCAAAGGGAATCTATATTTCAGGGAAGATCTTTGGGGTTATTTTTAAAGCTAGAAGGGATTTTTAAGATCTATTTTATATCTTCTAATACTTTCTCTGATTTTCAGTTTCTTCAGTGGAATTATATAATCCTTTAAAAGATTCTTAAAAGTTTTTCTGACTTCTGACTTCTTACATTCTTTGGAATATTGTGAGGAGAGATTCAGCTTTTGATTATCAGTCCTTTCCCCTCTATTCTTGGCTATAATATTTTATATATATATATATATATATATATATATATATATGCTTTTTACTCTTTATTGTGGACTGAATTATGACCCTCCCAAATTTGTACCTTGAGGGCCTGACCTCCAGTAACTATTGCTAAAGGGGGGGGGGGTCTCTAGGAAGTATTAAGGTTAAAGGAAGTATTAGTGGCAAGGCCCTAATTGGACCATATGGTGTTGTAAGAACAGAAAGAAATTTCTTCCTTACCCTTTCATGCATGTGAAAATACAGTCAGAAGGTAGCCATTTGAAAGAAAATCAGAAAGAGATTACTAGAGACCAAATCCTGAAATACCCTAATCTTGAATTTTCTGGCCCCAGAACTGTGAGAAAATAAATTTCCATTGTATGGACCACCTAGTCCTAAAACAGTATTTAACTTATACTTAATCGTTTGTTATTTTATTACTTTTAACTATAAGGCAAAAGGCTATTTAATGTAGTTGTCAAAGAGTAGTATTTCTAAACATCTGTGTTTTCAGATGTTTTCTCTGATCATATTCCCTTATCTTTATTCTCCTGGTTGGTTGTTAATGCATTTTTGAACATTAATTTTTTTGTGACTGTGTGTGATGCTAAGGATTAAACCTACGGCCCATGCATGCTAGACAAGAACTCTGTGACTGAGCTACAATCCAGCCCCCACTTTCTCCTTTGGTCAAGTTTTACTTTGAGACAGGGTCTCATTAACTTGCTCAGCCTGGGCCTAAACTTGCAGTCCTCTTGCTTTAGCTTCCTGAGTAGCTAGGATTAAAGGTATGTACCATATAAAGCAACATTAATTTTTTTGTGTGACTTCGTATTATTTTTTTATGAGATTTGCTTTTAGGAATTTTTTCTGTTTGATTGTCTAGGATCCTTTTAATCTGTGATGCACTTATTTTATAAAAAAATATAGTTTTTCTTTGATTTTGCTTTAATTTTGATTTCTTTGGCTGTCTGAGGGTTTGAGATGTGTAGCCTTAGCACCTCAAGTGTAACTTCTTTATTATTCATTAGTGACACTGGAATTCAAATGGATGTGGAATAGGCTTTCCAAATGGCTAAGAAGTTTATTTCTTTTTGGTATCCACATGTAAATAAACACAGTAGACTAAAGGTGTGTGTGTGTGTGTGTGTAAACATTTTCTGCATCTTTGTTTAGATTTTTTTGTATTGATAGTTCTGCACTGAGTCAATGGTACTAATCTTTGTAGCATCATTTACAATTACTTAGAAATTTTCAGCAGTTCTTGCATAAAGAAATACAGTTTCTATAAATCAGTCTAGTAATAATTATTGTTCAGGAAAGTTCATTATTCTGTTTAGCCTTTTACATTACTGATGTTCCTTAAAGGGCTACTCTGATGTATTCTTTTCTGCTAAATCCATTTGTCATACCATAGCTTACAATTGCTTTATATTTGAAAAATATAATGAATGAGTTTATTAATAATTAGTAGCAAATTTTTCTTAGTGTTTTTAACCTTCACATGGCCTTCACTTATGAATGGTTAAATGATGTAGATATTAATACTCTCATTTCAGTTAGAGAATTATACAATAAAATTTCATTTTATTTTTTAATAAAATATAGTCATGTCATGATTGGGCATTAACAGAATATGGAAAGTGGATTTCCCTATAGATCATATGGTAAAGAATGTCACCCCTTCCCATATTATTGTTTTTTCTTATTGTGGGTAGAATATCCCATATTTAAAATACTGGGGACTGGAAGTGTTTCAAATTTTGAAATTTTTAAAATTTTAGAATATTATTTACAGATGATCAGTTGAGTATCTTTAATCTCAAGTCTGAAATATTCTAAAAACACTGGGATCTTCAGAAAGTTTCACATTTTGGAGTATTTTTCATTAGGGATTCTCAACCTATATAGAAATCCCATGCAGGTTGAGTATCTTCTTTTCTTAAATGTTTAGGCTTGTGAGTACAGAACTAATAGAGAAAGAGTGCTTCCTGTGAAAACAATCTCAAGCTGATCTTGAATTTCTAAATAAATGTAGCCTGGAAAATACGGGTATCTAAAGATAATACTGGCTATGCTCTAGTTCATTAGTGGTCAGCCTATGGCATGCAGCCACAGTGGGCTGTTTGTTAACATTGAAAGCTTCAAAAGGTTTGCCATCACTGCTCTGGTTGGTCAGGTTTTTACATTTTTAGGCTGCATCTGTGAGGCTTTTTTCCAAACAAAAACTGATAAACACGGGAAAATTAACAAAAGGCAAAGGAGAAAAGATGAGAGATGAAACCACAGAAAAGGTTCCAAACAGTCATTATTTTAGTGAGAAATTTGTACCAAAGTGTGATAATAAAGACAGCTTGCTATATGGTGTCAAAAGAAAATAGTTATAAGTAGAGAGAAAAGTTGCTGAATAGCCTATGCTGTCTTACATTAAGAGCCTAAGGCAGTGATGGCGAATCTTTTAGTCACTAATATGACAGCCTGCTGCAGCACTCGTGCCCTAGGTTCAGCACAACTGACCTAAGGCATCGGTGTGTCAGTGTAAAGGTACAAGGACCAGCTCAGCAGTCCAAGAACAAAGGGACTGGGAGAAGTTATGGATAAGAGATATCACAGCAATTAGATAATTCTTGGTGTAATTTATAGAGATTTATTTTTTATTATAGTTACAAGTTTTTTCTATTAGCTATAAGATATACAAATATTTCTCTGCAAATCTTGGCTTCCTTTACATTCTCTTAACATTCTCTTAAACAGTGTTTTACAGAGCAAGTTTTTAATGTTTTAAAGTCCAATTTACCAAATTTTCTTTACTTTTCTTATTTTTAGAGCATCAAAAAATTTATCACCCAAAGCAAAGATCTCAAAGATTTTTTCTCCTCCATTTCTTATAGAAGTTTTAAAGTCTTAAATTTAGAATTAGGTAAATGAGCTACTTTGAGCTTTATGTAGAGTATGACATGTGTTACGGTCATTTTTTTCACATGAATGCTCAATTGTCAGTGCTATTTGTTGAGAAGATAAAGCTTTTCCACTGAATTGCATTTGTACCTTTACCAAAAAATCAGTTCCCTGTATGTGTCTATTTCTGACCTTTTTATTCTACTTTATTTTATTTGTAACCACCTTGTGGCCAGCATTGTATCATCTAAATAGTTGTAGTTTTATTATAGATTTTGAAATTAGAGTGAATCTTTCAATTTTGTTCTTTTTCAGAATTGTTTAGCTTTTCTAATTCATTTAACTTCTTATTTAAATTTTAGAATTATATAGTAATTGAATATAGCAAAGAACTAATTTGACGTGGTAAGGCAGCTTCCCTCCTTGATAATAAAAAACAGTGATGTGAAAATCCCTGTTTCTAAACCTTTATTCAGTAAGTTAGGAGTTGCATATCTCAAACACAATTTTCTCAATATGTGATAGAATAAGAAGTACTGTATATTTTATAAAGAGGATTCAGAATCCTGACATTTCATTGCATATACCATGTTAACAATATCAGAATTATTTAGTACTGAAGGTGACCAAATAAGCTAAAATATGTATCATTTTTCTTCTCTTTTTAAAATTTCACTTTTTATTTTTTTCCTTTATTGAGCTTATTGGTATATTTTAGATACACATTATGATCACATTCAACAATGAAAATTTGTACCTGTACATGACGGATCTTGATTCTCACTTTTTCCCATTTCCCTGTCCTCTTTACAACCCCCACTCCTGTATATGCAAGCTTTGTTTCCCTTTTTTTTAACCATCAGATTTTTTGCTTTACTTTTCCCTGCCCCACTTTCTCTTTTCCTTTTGAATGTTTTTGTATCATTTTTTTTAAACTGTGAAGTCCCACAAAAGTTTAAGGATTATAAAATATTTTCTAGCCTTCAAAAAGCAAAATACAAAATGATGTAAAGATTTATATATCTTACAAATGTTATCTCTTGTGTATGTAAAAGACATCCTGGTTCCAGCAATTTGAGGCAGGTTTGAGGACTCTAAAGATCGTTTTTAAGGAGCCACACCTTTTCTGTCTTGGTATTCTCAGCTTTAGCCATCATGTGTACATGCTAGGCACCAAGACAGTTCATTTATTTTACAAAGTTCTAAATTTGGTTTTAATTTCATTTTTCCCATTGCTGAATTTAGAACTCAAATTGATTTTTAATATATTGATTTATATATTTTGATCTTGCTGAAGTCTCCCTTCTTATTCTAGTTGTATTAGGATTTCTTATGAAATCATATCATTCTTTAAATGGAAACAATTTTAGTTTTTTCTAGTCTTTATGCCTTTTATTTCTTTTCTCCCTTTATTACTATACCTCCATTAGTAAAAACAGAGGATATCCTGGTTTTATTCTGTATCTGAGGGAAAAAATACATTTCATTCTTAAATTTAACATTTATTACAGGTTTTTAGTTTCTAATAGATGGAATTGTTAAACTAGAGTTGGCCAGAGAACATATGACGCTTGAGAGAAAATATTTACTGTACTTAACTGTTGAAGTTGAATAATCTGGATTTCTGCCACCACCAGGTGAAAATTTATCTAAATTGCAGTGAAAGCTACTTGGAAGATAAATATGTGAGAGCTAACCCTGCAAAGGAATAGCTTGATGTGATAGTTACAGTTTTAAAATAAACTTATATGTCACAAGACAGATTTAGCAAATGTATTTTCTGTTTCATAGGTGCTAAATTGTTTCTGGTTTTCCCGAATGTTAGAAAAGTATGAAGGATCAGTTAAATTACATATGTAAAAGAAACAGCATAAGTGGAAAGAGCTGATCAGAAGAATGAGTGCAAAGATATTTTATATTTGACTTTTTCAACATTTATTTGCTGTAAGGTGCTAGCAAAACTGAAATTTTAAAGAATAAAAATTTTCTAGTTTTCTAATCTTATGGTAGGTGTTTACTGTATTCCAAGAAACCCTACCATATGTTCAGTAATGAAATTTAAAGCTTATTTTTAAAAATTTAATTCCTTGGAAACAGAATTCACTGAGACACAGTCTAACACTGAGTTGGATTTATCTGTTCCATCAACTAGCATCTTGGAATGAAACCACCTAGCCTCTACTCTGTTAAAATTACTACTATGTAGTTTCATTTCTCTGCCTTCCTCTAAGGAAAGAACTATGTGCAAGTATGTGTTAGTAAAAGTTTTTAGAAATACAATTCAAATAAGAAAATTCTCTTATTGAGCTAAAATGGTCAATCTTACAGTAAAATGTTAATAATTTTACAGAAAAGTTATTCTTTCTTACCATCAAAATATCCTAGGGTAGTAGTAATGGGAATACTGTTTTAGTAATAAAGATTATCATGTGGATAAGTTCCCTAGAAGGCCCCATGATGGTAATACCCCTAGATTTTGTCTTTAAAGAAAACTGCTGAGAGGCAATAATTTTTTTTGTATGTGTCCCATTTTCATTAATGCATGGTAATTGATGGAGTTGCAGTGACTTGTAGCAGTAATGAGTTCTAAACATAATAATGCACTCTTTTCTAATAAGTGAGCACTGCTGGGGTTTAAAAGCATACTAAATCAGTTGCTTTAGTATGAATTTATTAGTTTTTTTCAGCATTAGCTTTAATAGTAGTTATTTACATAAGCGTACATCCCATTAACCGCCATCAGGGCTGGAAAACATGCTGAACTGTTCATATTTTCATATAATTATTGAACATAATGGTTTCATTTGCATTTCTAAACAGTGATGTTTCTGTCAGCCTTAGAAATAGTGTCTTTACGCAGTCCCTATTTCACATCCACTTATTTGACATCGTTAAATTTTATGCTAATGTGTTTCCCTAGAATATCATCAGTAGGACAGATGCTTGTGCTTTAATATACAAATCAGAGATGCTTTTCCATCCCCCAAATGGCAAAGGGAATTTTAAAAAATCTGCAGTTTTAGATATAAGGTCCATCTCCATGTAAGTAGGTTTATGAAGTAAAACATTCAGGGTTAAATGTTATAACATGGTACCTCTTCAAAATTCTTTATTTTGAAAGCTGTCTACTGGACTAGGGTTAGTTTTGTTGTCTTGAATAAGGAAATAAATGTTAGTAAAGATCTTGCTGTTTATGAATATTTAGAGTTCTGCTTCTGAAACATTGATCTTGAGATGCAAGTTTTTTTGTGCTTTGAAGATATCAGGCCACGGTGTTAGTTTTTAAAATATTCTCTGTAGTTTTGTTCCTTTAATCTCAACTTGGATTGTAAAATCTTATGGCGGAGGCTGTTATGTTAATGCTCTTGGGTATCTTAGCTTTTCATGTGTATTTAGTAAATGTTCAGTGTAGCAGGGGATTTAGATCAGTGGTTCTGGCACCTGCTTCATCAGCACAGGGTCCCAAGTTCGATCCCCAGTTCCAAAAAGAAAGAAATTTTCAGTGTAAAAAATGACAAATTATTTGGAGGGGAGTCATGTCAAGAAGTAGCACTAATACGAAGGACAGCTTTCTGGACCAACCCCTTTTCTTTTAGAGTCTGTGTACTATCAGCTTCAGTTTCTCCAGCATGTACGGATGCTTCTGTGGGTACTGTCAATCAGATGGCTGGACATTTTTAAACAACAGTAATCAATTAAATAAATGTTTTGAGAATTGTCTCGGAATTTTTTGGTGATGGAAGGGTGGGAATGAAGCTGCTTACATTTTTTGGGTCTCCAGAGACCTCTTTCCTTGTACTTTCATAGAGCAGGGCAGTATTTTACTGTGGACCTGCAGTGCTAGAGCTGACTGTGCACAGTTCAAAACCCAAGTTTGGCATTCTAGCAGGATAGAGTAAGAAGCAGCTTTGAGAAGAGTCCTTGCCCCAAATTCCTTGCTAAAAATATATTAGAACTGATATAGCATAAAACTAATGCAGCAGAAAGGGATTATTTGGACAGAAATATTATTTAGCTTAACAGGTCAGGAGGCAACAAATTTTTGCAAAGGCTTCTGTTCTTTGGAGAACTGCCAAAAGAGAAGTTAGATGAGAGTTGTGAAGACACTACTGTAGGGCTAGAGTTTCGTACCTGTTCATTTTTAACCCAACTTTTAAAAATGAATTTTTATATGATTTCTGAAAATAGTCTGAGGTCAGTACTTCTCAAAAGGTTGAAATCTTCTCTTATATTGAATTGGTTTGGCCTTCCTATCTAGAGAAAATATAATCTTCATTTGTTGCCAAATCTGTTGTCAGATCAGACATCATATATGAAAGGAAAAATAGAAAATTCCAGAAATCTAGCTTCCCTTATTTAGGAACTATCATTAAGGAATTTAGGAATAAGGATTTAGGAAGATCATTAAGTCAGATGATATTTTCAATTTTTTTTTTTATAAAGCTGTTTGTGAGGGGCTTCTTTGGCAATAGTTTTTGCTTATATTTTGGTAAGAGCATTTTGCTACAAACTAAAGAAACATTTCCTATCACCAAAAAGTAGTGTTTATCCTTTTTTTTCTCTTTTCTACAAAGTGGTTAAAATGGAAATAAAAATTTCATTTGCCTATTCCATGTTAAAGTGCCCTATTTTATCTGACAACTTGCATGTGAACATCTCTGTTTGCTGTAGAACTTATCACCTTCATGGTAGGCCTGTTTTAAGTGCTTTGTGACTGATTTCCCATTCCTGATATCAGATGATGAAAAGAATTCTTAATTATACTTTAGGATAGCTTTTTTGTACACTTTTTTTTTTTTTTTTTTTTTTTTTTTTTTAGGTTTTTTGGAGACAGGGTCTCGCTTTGTGGTTCAGGCTGGCCCTGAGCTCAGCCTCAAACTCACATCACAATCCTCCTGCCTTTGCCTCCCGAGTGCTGGGATTACAGGCGTGAGCCACCATGCCCGGCACTGTGGTATGTGGTACTGGTTGCTGCTGGGTGTGGGTCTCCACACCCAGTATTATTATGTGGTTACCGGGGAATCGAACCCAGGTCCTTGCGCTTGCGAGACAGGCGCCAGAACCACTGAGCTAACTCCCCGGCCCCCCCTGTACACTTTTGTATAAGTTAAAAATTCTAAACAAAGTCAGATATTCCCCATAAGGTACTAGCCAGTTGGGAGGACATTACGTGTTTAGTTATACTTAGTTTCTTTTTATGGCTTGGTGAACACAATTACTATGTCCTTTTTAGAGATGATGAAAGTACTTAGAAATAACCCTGGAGCACTGAGACGCCTAAGCCCCACCTGTTCTGCAAGGCTGCAGGGACTCTTTGGCAGCCACTGTGTTGCATCTGTTCAAGGGAACTTTTATTTGGTGTATTTGATCTTTCACAGCATACATTTTGTTTTGTTTTTCCGGTGTTAGCCAGGACATAAATTACTCTTAGAATTCCTTAGCTGTTAGAGATAGTTGGAAATATATTTCCGTTACTTTTTCCTTAATTCCATCTCTAGTCCTGGTGTTTGAGGTTATAGAGGAGCTATAATTAGCTTCATAATTAATTTTTTATTCAATTAAAATTTTTAATTCATGATCATACTTTAAAAATGATACGTCTCCATTATGAAACATTTTTGGATAATGCAGCACATTGCTTCCTTTTTTAAATCAGTGGGTGACATATCAGTTGTGATCAAAATATGTACATAGTGGGTTGGGGATTTAGTTCATTGGTTCTAGCACCTGCCTTGCAAATGCAAGGTTCTTTCGTTCAGTCCCCGGTAACCACATACAACAATGCCAGATGTGGTGACTCCTGCCCACCAGCAATCAGTACCACATACCACAGTGCTGGGCGTGGTGGCTCACACCTGTAATCCCAGCGTTTAGGAGACTGAGGCAGGAGATTGTGGTGAGTTGGAGGCTCACCTGTGCTACATAGTGAGCTCAGGACCAACCTAAACTACAAAGCAAGACGCTGTCTAAAAAAAAAATGTACATAGTAGATATTTAAAATAATATTTACGATGGTAAAATTTCATTAATTCCCATTAGAAAACTCTCTCTTTGAACACATTTGTCGTGTTTTTCTTGCCACTTCTTGAAGGAATCCTGGAAATCCTCTTTCATAAGTATCTTTATAATATATGACTTAAAATAAGCTGCAGGTGAATACTACTCCCAGTGCCATCCAATGTGAAGGGAAGCTCTTCTCATTGTGAAAGGTAAACATTTTAAATCAATTCAGGACATCAAGGTAGCCTCAAAAGTGCCTCAAGAAACGTCACAAAAGAGGACTTCCACGACTCCATCAGAAAGTGGCAAGAACAATGGAGTAAGTGTGTTCTAAGCAAGGGAGAGTATTTTGTGGGAGATTTATGGCAGTTTATCTTTTACTGTAATAATTGTTAAAGTTTAAAGATTCCACTGTGTTTTTCAGTCATCCCTCATATTCATACTTTCATTAATCATTTGAATGCAAGTAGGTCTAATCACAGTGAAAGTTAAAAATTTCAAATGTTTTATTTAATTTTATATTTTGTAATTGTATTTTAGTTAAGGTAAAACATTAAATATTTCAAACACAACAGGTATGTCAGCTAAATGGTTTATGAAAGTTTTCTGTTTGATTCTGTGCTGACCTGCTTAGGTCTTAACAGTGGGGATGGGGAGGGAGGATCCAAAAAACAGGGAAATAAAAAATTAGTGTAATTTTAGGGAAAATGTTGAGAAAAGAACATTTCCATAGAGCTCATTTGGTATTCAGAACACCTGTGCGGTGGTGACCCAAGTAGATAGAAAAGCCTTGTAATGTGTGCAAGGTCACTGACCTTGCTAAAATTCCAGTTCTTTCTCTGAAAAGTGAGACTAATAATATATACTTCAGTGGGCTTGTGATAAGATGAGATAATTTATATCAAATGCTTTGTACCGTGACAAGCACATTCCACATTTCTTACCAGGTGCAGTCCAATGGATTTGTAAGTTTCCAGCAACACCTGGAAACTTGTGAAAAATTCAGACTTTTAAGCCTCTTAGCACACTTAACTTTTTCAGAATCTGCATTTTAACAAAATTCCTCAGGTGATCTGTATATTAAAGTGCTGTTTATATTAATTTCTTATAATAAGGAATGTTTTATTAAAAGACATGGGCACTAGAGAAATATATACTTTTTCATTCTAACCTCAAAAAATTGTAGCTTTAGATACTGGTAGAACATGGAGCATAATAATATTCATTCTGCTTTAGATAGATTGCTGTTCAGTTTTCAGATGTGTGATTCAAAGCCTTTTTTTTTTTTTTTTTTTTTTTAGTTTTTTGAGATAGGGTCTCACTTTGTAGTTCAGGCTGGCCCTGAACTCACTGTGTAACCCAAATTAGCCTTGAGCTCATAGCAGTCCTCCTGCCTCTGCCTCTGAAAGTACCGGGATTACAGGTGTGTGCTACCATGCTCGGCATTGTAATATGTGGTACCAGGGATTGAACTTGGGACCTTGTGCTTGCCAGGTAGAGGTCAAAACCACTGAGCTAAATCCTTAGCCCCTCTGTATATATTTTAAATGTACTTGTTCTTTTAGTTATTAATAAAGGGATATTAAATATTTGTGTGTCCTTAAGGATTTATCTCTTTTCTTTATCCTTACAGTTTTATCTGGATTTTCCTCATATATTTTCAAGATCCATTTTTAGTTATACTAAAGTTTGAGATTATTTCCTTGTAAAGAATTGACTCCCTCATCAATATTAAATGACCTTGTTTACCCTAATGTCCATTGACTTACTGTGGTTTTTTGATTATTATTATTAGTTTTAGCATGGTTTATTGTTTTGTATCCTATGGCCTTAACTAATTATGTCTTTATATTTAAAGTCCATTTCTCATGACTGGCATATAAGTTGAATCTTGCCTTTGAATATAATGTCATTTATGCCTTTTGAGATATTGATAGACTATTTACAAGTATCATTTTGTATTACTATCATTTTGCAATTTGTTTCACTGAAAATTTTCCTTCTTTTTCATTTTTCTGTCTTATTTTGGGTCAACTGATAAATGTGTCTCATTGGCTTATTAGCTATCACTATTCAGTTTGGCTTTTAGTGGTTATAAGATGTATCTGTATACCTTTAGTCTCAGACACCTTTCTGTTGACGGCTTATACTACTAAAGCTACCTTACAATAACATTTTGATTGGAACTGGAATTGTTTTGTAGATTCTTTGGAACTTTTCATATAGGCAATCATGTTAACTGCAAGTAAGGATGGGTATATATCTTCCTTTCTAATCAGTATACTTATTTTTTTTGTCTTATGGACTAACTAGAACTTCCAGTTCAACAATGAATGAAAGTTAAGTAAGAAGAAATCTTTGCCTTTCAGACTTTGGTTGGAAAGCATTTAGTTTCTGACCATTAAGTACAATTTTAGTTACAAGTTTTACCTGATGCCCTTTGTTAGGTGATACAAGTTCTTTTCAACTTCCAGTTTGGTGATATATCCTTTTTTAAAAAATTACAAATCAATATGGGATTTTGTTGAAATCTTTTTCATTGTAAAATAGATATGATAATATAAACAAGTTTTGCTCATTTGGTCTATTAATGTGTAAAATTATATTAATTTTTTAGATTTAACCACTTTTGCATTCATAGGTTGAACCCTACTTAGTATGATGTATTCTGTTATATGTTGCTATTAGTTAATGTTTTGTTAAGGATTTTTGCTTAATGAAAGATAATTAATCTGTAGTTTTCTTGTAATGTCTTTTTAAAGATAATATTAACCTTAATGAATATTTTGGGAAAATTTTTTCTTTTATAATTTCTTACAAGAATTTGTATAGAATGAGTTTTAATGCTTTTCACAAAGTTTTTGTTAAAATTTACTAACGAAACAATTTACCCACTCAAGAGTGGGTTTTCCCTTTATCAAAAGGAAATATTTTT
>PVIR01036617.1:0-15686 GCA_004026965.1 Petromus typicus | reverse complement strand
TATTTTTGTCATACGGGCTGTTTTGGACATGTGGTAGTTACCTTCCAAATCCTCAAACAGGCGTGCTGGCACACGCTGGTAATGCTCCAGCCTGTGGGAGGCTGGGGCAGAAAGACTGCTGCAAGCTGGTGGCCAGCCTGGGCTTCACAGTAAATTCAAGACCAGCATAGAATACATAGTAACACTCTGTTTCAACAAATCAACAACAAACAACCCAAAAAATAAATCCTCTACTGATGCGAAAGCAAACATTTTTTATTTGGTTGCTGGGAGAAGACAGTATATCTTACAGAGAGAAAAATACTTACATCTTCTGTATCCTTAACCCGCAATATCTGTTCCCTTAAATCCTGTAAATCATTAAACGTGGACTGAGCTGTAATAGAATATACTAGTGCAAACCCTTGGCCATTCTTCATATATAAATCTCTCATTGCTGTAAATTGTTCCTGTAATAAAAACGCAAATGATAAATATATAAATTTTTATACTATACAGTGGAATAATTTTAAAAAGAATAATCACAAGTGAATTCCTGCTGTTTTTCAAATTACCTACCAGGCAGGACAGAAAACACAGGACATGATACATAATTTCTAACAACTTTGAGATCAATGTTCCTATTCCCTATTTAGGTAACTACAAAAACTGACAACTGTGAATTACAAGGGATTCGTAACTACCTCCATTTGTTTTTGAGTAATTTAGAAGAACTATTACTTAATTATCCAGCACAGACAGACTCAATACTACTACTGGAAATTTTATCGTCTTGATAATCATTAGACTTTGGTTTTTTTTGTTTTTTGGTAGTGCTGGTGATCAAACTCAAAGCCTCATGAATGCTAAGCAAGCCCTCATCCTGAGCTGCAGCTCCACCCTAGACTCTAAGGGAGGATTTTTATTTCTTCACTCCATTTATATCACTAGACCTATCATAAAGATTTGAGAACAATGCAATGACTATCCTCTCAGTAGTTAATTTCACTGTTACCATTTGATCACTGAGCTATAGTCATATCAGCTTAAAATTATTTCAATTTTAAACCCACTTTCTCTTATTCAGTGACAATCATCACTGCATGTTTTAACTATAGGTATTCTTATATATCACAAGAGTAACTACATATATATCTGGTGCATCAAACATAAAGCTTCCTGTCCACAAATTTTTCAAGCTCTTTTCTTTTTGGCTTGCTGGCTCCACCATTGTACTACCAGTATTATTGTCTAATACATTTGCAACAGGTCTAATTGTTCTACCCTGGCTGATGTACCCAATTTGTATTCCAAGGATTCAGCGAGGCTAGCACTCAACCATTTCTCTATCCTCAAATTCTGCAAGTCTTTTGTGTGCTATAGGACCATGGCTGAAGTTTTTGTGTTGCTGCCAATGTATTTTCTGGGAAAGATGTAAAAATTAGAGTTTTTCTGGATTTTTCATTTATACAGTGTTCAAAATTTTGGCACTATTATTCCTACTATGTTTTCTTGAGATCATGGTCTCTGCTACTTATTAATGAAAAGAGTAAACACAGAGAGCTGATATGAATTTTAAAAATTCAATCTAAAAATAGTCCTTAAAGGAGAACTGTTGTGATCATACCTACTTCTGAAAAATTCTAACTTGTTGGAAGGACATTCTAAGGGTTTCATCCATTCAACAATTATCCACAGAGGGCCCAGTACAGTATGTGCCAGACACTGTCGCAATGTTAGGGAGGTGGTGCATATTAGAATCCAAATCTCAGAAGGTGTGTGCAGGGAGATAAAGTATACCAGATAGTCACAAATGTTACAGAGAAAAAACAGAGGAGGAGAATAGACTTTCTTCAGAGGATGGGAGAAGAAGGTCATATTTTTTTTTTTCTTTTTAGCTTCTTTGAGACAGGGTCTCACTTTGTAGTTCAGGCTGGCCCTGAGCTCAGCCTCCAACTCACATCACAGCAATCCTCCTGCCTCTGCCTCCTGAGTGTTGGGATTATAGGCGTGAGTCACCACGCCCGGCACTGTGGTATGTGGTACTGAGTGCTGCTGGGGTGAGTCTCCACGCCCAGTATTATTATGTGGTTAACGGGGATCAAACCGAGGTCCTTACGCTTGCAAGACAGGCACCAGAACCACTGGGCTATATCCCCGGCCCAGAAGGTCATATTTTAAAGGGAAGGGCTCAAAGGTAATAGGAAGGAGGTAACGAAAGTGAGAAACCAAACTTTTATCAGTATGTGGAAGAAGAGCATCTCAGACAAAGGTAATAGCAAATACACAGGACCTAGAGTGATTTGAGGAGCTGTAGGAGGCTGAATTCATTGACTCAGTGAACTAATTAGTGGGCAAGCAGCGATGTGGCCAGAGAAGGAAATGCTAGTCTGAACTAAAATTCTGCTTTTAAAATAGCTTTTTAAATGGTGCTGACAGTATATTCCTTACCACAATACAGAGGAAGAGTCTGCAAGTTGAACTCATTTACAATGTAAAGAAGCTCTGTGGGCATTAAATACCCCACAAATGATTTACACACCTAAGAAAGTTTAAGAAGCTGTACATTCAAAGAATTTTTAAAAATCAAAATGACAACACAGAAGAACTGTTCACATGACAAAATATGCTTGCAAAATCTGAGAAGGAAGAAAGGGAGGGAGGGAAGAAAAAAACCACAAACATGCTTACCGTCCCTGCTGTATCCAGGATTTCCAGCATACACTGTTGGCAATCTACTTCAACTTGCTGTGAGGGTGAAAAGAAAAAAAATGAAAAAAGGAACATCAAGCTGTCATTTTGTTTCCCTAATACCTCTTTATCCAAAGTACCTATTAACAACTACAAAGCATTTTTTTTCTAGCAGTTTGCTGTCTTGGCTGGGACTAAAATTGGTATCACAAAAATAGTAGGAGTCTTTACGCAAATTTTATTAATATTACAGAAGCCAGCATGGTTAATGTTGAGTGAAGACACTTTCTGGCCACTGTAATAATCCTTACTTGTTCTGAGTAGAAAGCAAAAGATCCTATTTTGGAATTTAAGAAAAGCTAAACAGATACAACAGTTCTTACAGAGAAAAGTGTCATGTATTTATCTGTATCACCCTCAGAGAAAAAAGCACAAAAGCATTAAATCATTGAAAATGCATATAAAAAGCTAGGCACAGTGATGCACACTTCCAATCCCAGCTACTGGGAAAGCTCATGTAGGAAGATTACAAGAATGAGGTCAGGATGGGTGACGGAGAAAGACCTTGCCTACAAGTTAAAAAGGACACAGGATGTGGCAAGCTCAAGTTCTGTGCCCAGTAGCTCTCCCAAAACATGCACAGATGTGTGAGTAAAGAAAATTCTATCAACCTAATTATATTCAAGTTGTTAAAATTTTACTAAAATATTCACAACATTTAAGACATAAGGGGATTATACAAGTGTTAAATAACTGAGTTCATACACTGAAGAAAAGCGCTCCATTTCAGAGAAACTATGAAAAGGATGAAATTCTATACACTGCATTCCATTCCCACTGTCGTAAAAAAGAAAAGTGGCCTAAAGGAAGTCTCGATTATCAACTGTACGGAAAAGTTTTATTAAAGAAATGATTAAGAAGTTAGTCTTTCAAAGTTCTAGGTATCTTATTTGGTAAAGATTTAACCAGCAGCTTTTTCTGAGGAAATTTCAGTAAAGCAACACTGTCTTCTAAAACTAAATGTTTGATTACCATACTGTCTCCTTTAAACTCTGCCTTGGTGGAAGACAGGGACTAACGAGGAGCAGCTCTCATGATGCCACAGCTCACTGCCCCTCCAACGTACAAGGTAAGAGCTGTGACCAGCATGTACAGTGAATAATGAACCTCATCTATGGTTCTGCAGTGTATCCAGAGCACAGTTCTGTTTCCAATCTGCAGGTAAATTACTCTGTCAGTACTTTTTTTTTTTTTTAGTTTTTTTGAGACAGGGTCTCACTTTGTGGTTCAGGCTGGCCCTGAGCTCAGCCTCCAACTCACATCACAGCAATCCTCCTGCCTCTGCTTCCCAAGTGCTGGGATTACAGGCGTGAGCCATCACGCCCGGCACTGTGGTGTGTGGTACTGATTGCTGCTGGGGTGAGTCTCCACGTCCAGTATTGTACATGGTTGACTGGGGATCGAACCCGGGTCCTTGCACTTCCAAGACAGGTGGTGGAACCACTGAGCTAAATCCCCAGGCCTCTGTCAGTACTTCTTAATGAGCTTAACTCAATAAAACTCACTGAACTATTAAAGATAAATCCTAAAAACATCTAACAAAGCCATCCTTTCCCATTTGTTGGAGGGAGGAGGCAAACCCTTGGCTACTACTAGTCTTTTATGACACTGTATTTTTCCTTAAAAAACAAAATGCTGAAACATTTCCATAATTCTAACTAGTCTTATAATTAAAATACATTTCTTTTGGATCAAGACCAACTCTTAATTTTTTTTCACTTTTAAATAGACTTAATTTTTAAAAGAGCAGTTTTAGGTTCACTGCAAAATTTAGAGGAAGGTACAGAGATTTTTTTCATGTTTCTCCTGCTCATTCCACACCTAACTTTCTCCTATCAAAACCCTGCCCCACAGTGGCACAGTGTGAACCAGACACATATTATCAACAATAGCTCACAGTTTACAGTCTTCTTCTGATAGTACGCATTCTATGGGGTTTGACACATGTATGGTATATATCCCCATTATAGTACTGTACAGATTCTAACTTACTTTTTGGTACTCAAAAGGTAAAATGTCTTTAAATTTATTCAACAACTCATTGGCTAACTTCAAGTATAAAAGTGATCTTAATTTTTGTCAACAAAAAGTGGCTGAAATATGCTAATGTCTAATGTGATCTTATATTCTTTTAAAAATTCTCCACTAGGAAAATGTATACATTAAAGAAAAAATTACAAATCAATAATATAACATGAAGCTCTCTATATCTTAAGAGAAAGTTTGTCTAGGAGAAACTTTCAAAAACAAATATTGCACATTTGTATTTTTAAAAACTATTTTATTATTTTTGTAAGTCATGAATTTACTATTTACACACTTTTTAAAAGTATACAAATACAGTGGTAGAAAAATGGACAGCTCAGGTTGATATACATATCCTAAGTTTCCTACAAGTGTGATGATGGAGATAAAGTACTGGGCAAGTGTCACAGTCACAGTATCTAGCCCTCAAGGGTTTGGAAGGGTCTACTGCCAGTGTCTCAAAACTATTTTTAAAAAGGAATTCCAAGAATTAAGGCTTTTTTTTTTTTTTTTGGAGATAGGGTTTCACTCTGTAGTTCAGCCTGGTCCCAAACTCATTATGTAGCCCAGGCCAGCCTCAGACTCACAGCAACCTTCCTGCCTCTGCCTCCCAGGTACTGGGATTACAGGCCTGAGCCACCACACCTGGCAATGTATGTGGTTACCAGGGATCGAACTCTGGACCTTGAGCTTGCCAGGCAGACACAAGAACCACTGAGCTAAATACCTGGCCAAGGGTCAAGTTTTAAATATCTAAGGATCCACTTGTAGACATGTGTACGAAGTTTCCCAGTTTACCTTTCTGTAGGAATCTTCTATCGTTGGGTCGTATTTTTCAACAAAAATTCCTTGAACAAACTGAACTGTCTGGAGGGAAAAAACAAAAGTCAATCAGTTGAAAGAAAAAACTGTTCTTGAATGTTACTTAACCTTACAAAGTTGTAAATATTAAATGAAATTACATTAAAATTCTGAGTAAATACACAAATGTAAAGAATCATTTTTCAAAGTAAACCTCATTGATAAGAACAGACATATTACACAAAAAAGCTGTCAAACCAAAACCTCATCAATACTGCTGGTACTCAATAATTACTGTATTTAAAAAAAATGAGGACACAAAACACATATTCTAGCTTATTAAAAAATTAAAGTATAAGTTCTTAATTTATTACCTCTTTATGTACCTATAGTAATTATGCAATGCTCTCAAAGAGACAAAGCTACCAACTTTTTATCACTTTCTAATGTGGGGGAAAACAGAAAAGGATTTATGACTGTCAAGTTCCAGGGACTGAGCTAGTCATTTTTAATTTACAATCATAGCAAATTCATACTCCTATTCCTAGAAGTAGTTATTTTTCCCATTTTACAACTGAAATTTAAACATACCTTCTTCCTGACTTTAAAGTATTACTTTTTCCAATGGAAACAATTGCTTACTCATCTTTTTCAGATATTAGCTACAACATTCCTGCCTTATCTATACTTGTTTCCTGAAATTCCAGTTAGCTATAGTTTAAAATAACCCAAAAATATTAAGTAGAAAATTCCAAAAATAAAAATTTCCTAAGTTTTATACTGCATGCTACTCTGAGGAAAGAGATGAAATCTGATATCACCCTGCTCTCTTCCACATAGGACATGAGTCATCTGTCCTATCCCACTGTACATACTATCCAACCATTAGTAACTTTGTAGTTCTGGTGGCTATCAAATCAACTGTTAAGGGTAAGCCCTTAATCCGGCTAGTAATGGACCCAAAACATTGAAGTAGTGATGCTGACAATCAGTTGTGCCAAAGAGAAGCTGTGAAGTGTTCATTTAAATGAAAACATAAAAGTTATTTATTATTTTTTTGTTTTTCTGGCACTGGGATCAAACTTAGGACCTTGAGCTTGCCTGGCAGGCAGGCACAGAGCCACTGAACGACATCCCCAGCCTTACAAAAAAGTTCTTGGCCTACTGAAAGAAAAATAATCATAAACTTTACTGTAAGTTTTTTTTTTTAATCCTTTACTATGTCTAGTTTATAAATTTAGCATTTCTGTAGGTATAGAGAAAACAGTATATGCTGGGTTCACTAATTCCTGTGGTTTCCAGGCACCCACTGGGAGTCTAAAAATATATGCCATGCAGATAAGGCAGGCCTACTGTATGCTTATTTCTAAGATTTGTATAAGCACATAAAAACAACATATATTATCATTCAGTAAATGAGAAGTACAGAAGATGGTTGTATTTCCTAGGCAACTTTAAAACAGAACATGGTATACTATTACGTAAAGGAAAAGGTAAAAAATGTGGACGAGGTCATCTGTACTCGAATCTCTAAGGGGAATATTTTATACACTATTTGAGCTTGAGCTAAACTTGAATATAGTAAACTTTAAGCTTTTTTCTATTACTAAGCTATTATTTGAAGGAAATTCTGGATATAATCACACCAAAAATTTCAATCATAATTTCTGTCCCTTCATCTTCTTGGTATGACAATTTAAATAAGAAAAACATCTGCTCTGGTTCCTAGTATGTTTTAGATTACAGCCTCAGTTCTCAAAATACTGTCCAGGGCCGAGGGTCTTTGAGGTCATACTATTTTTAAATGGATATTAAAATGTACTCTCTTCTCAGAGGTTTACAGTGGAGTTTTCCAAAGGGTACCACTGAAGAACACATAGCACTGCAGAGAGTGTAGGTAGAAGAAAGCGTACATGTAAGTGCAGACATGAATGAACCAGACATCAAGACTTGCCGAAATGAACTTATCTCATACTTCTCAGTTCTTTTTCACTCTAAGTAATTTTTCATTATTTCTCTGAATCTTATCTTTTCAATCCTCAGGGACATCCCATTCTTTCAGACAGATTTAATTTTATTCTGCTGACTTTTGTACTAGATGCCCTCCTCTCCCTCTTCTTCTATGCCATCATTTACATGTTTAATGGATGACTGCCTCCAACATACAAGTACACTCTACTACCTCCAATCTACAAACAACAACAGCCTTCCTTAAGCCCATGTTCTCTCTAGTTTCTGCTCTTTCATTATGAAGTTTCCTCAATGGTCTACGCGGTAGCTGCTTTTCAAGTCTCACACTTTAACTCACCTCAGTGACTTGGCTATGGCACTACTGCTGACCCAAGGCTACTGCTTTTATCACATCCAACAACCTCCTGTTCCCAGATCATTTCTTTCCTCTTTTACACTTGAATTCTGAGCAGTCAAGTAGACATGTTCTTTATAGCAAAGCAGAGTACAAAATTTATTCTCCTATGCTAGATTCTCTAACCCTGCCTATTCTCAGAAGGTTGAAAAGGATGTAGAGCTCAGCTCTTGGCTCCCTCCTTACAGAACTTCATTCACGCCTATGGATTTTCAATAACTATCTTAGCCTACCCACCACATGGATTGCCAGCAACCCAATCCAATGCTAAGAAGTGACTGATAGTATCCACAGATTATGTAACCTGCAGTCTATGCGTTTCATAAGTATCTCTTCTCAACCTTTCTTTTTAAGTGCCCTTATGGTAAGCATTTGTGTTTCCAATCTCTTGCCATCGTAAAGAATTGAAATAGGTACCTCTGACTTTTTTTTTTTTTTTTGAGACAGAGTTTTGTTTTATAGTTCGGGCTGGTCTTGAACTCAAGGCAATCCTAAATCCTGGGATTACAGGTATATGCTGTTATATCCAGGCTTTAAAGCACTTACCTTAAAAATTCATTTGTTATCTGATTTGATTTATTTGAATATCTTAAAAATGTAAAATTGGTCTGACTGCTCCTTCCTTCCTGGATCCCATATTGACCCAGCACAGAGTTATGTTAAGTCTACCTATTATTGAATCTTCATACCATCTGCGTATCTCTTTACTGCCATGACTTTAAATCAAAAGTTTCCATAAGCAATAATCTAGTGTTCTTAATTAGCACTCAATTTTCTCCCATATCTACTGTTTCTCTTCTCAATTAAGCAGAGCAGAATTGTAGTTCTTAAAGCATATATCCAATTTACCTACTCCCCCAAACTCTACTTTTAATCTCTCTCACTGGTGTTAAAAGTAAGAGCTCCAAGTTTGTACGTGGTCCTCAAGTCACGATCTGGCCTTGATCTATCCATCGCCTTGTTTCCATCTACTCTCCTTCCTGTTTACTCCTGCCTCAACTATATAGACCCTTCAGTTGTTCAAAGGCTTATTTAGGTCCACTTCTTATCTCTCCCATAACGATCTGTATTTTTCTTTCAGAGTATCTTTCTCACAATTATAACCAAGTAGCTCATTGCACATTTATTTTATCTTGAGAGATTGTGACTAAAATGTTTTTGCTCACTGTTGTGACCCCAGTGGAGCACTGTACATTCATCTTCCACTTAACGACTGCATGCAGTACCTGTGAGTAGGCTGTTAAATGAAATGGTCACTAAATGAGGAATTTTATATGGTATGTACAATCTTCAGAGAAAATAAATGGTCAAAGGAAATTCTAACTTAATGACTCTGCTATATTTGCGTAATGCCAACATGCAGTACTGTAATGGACAGCAGAACATTAAACTATCGTACTGTGCTGTATAGTACAATCAGTAAAAATCAGAGTACTGTAAAAACAAAGTATACAGTACAAAACAAGACACAGAGGCTCTATAAACAAGATGTACAAAACTGTACAAACTAAACATCATTAATCTGAATGGAGTGTCAGAAGTTAGAACGCATGCCTCAGTTCTAAGTCCACACAGTCATTAAAAAGTAGGTCATTAAATGAGGAATATCTTTACAAGAGCAAGAATTGGTTACTGAGAAGTTGAAGGGAGGAAAGGGAAATGAGAAAAAGGCAGCAGCAAGATATATCATGTACAAGTCAAATTCCTCATGATGAATGTTATTATGTATATCCAAAAGGTACCAGTAAAAGAATATTTAAAAAAATTATGTACTGAGTGAATATAGCATATATTCTATTTGTTTCAGGTGGAAGCAGGAAGGACTTACTCCAGTAGACTATGTAATAGTTTCCACCTGTGTAATGTAAATTCCTTTAAAATGAGATCACAGCCGGGCATGATGTGCACACCTATCATTCCAGCACTAGGCAAGCTGAGGCAGGAGGATCACTGTGGGTTTGAGGCCAGTCTGTGCTACACAGTGAGTTAAGAACAGCCTGAACTACACAGTGACACTCTGTCTCAAAAGAAAAAAAAAAAATTAAAAAAACAAAAAATGAGATCATATTTTTTGAATGAGGAACACTGGTACTTGACATCTAAGATATCTAATACATACTTAGTAAATAACAGAGTAAGTGAACTGCTGTGTAAAACAATACAACTTTGCCTACTTAGTAACTCTCTGCCTCTTGCAAGATATACTGGGTCTATAAAAAATAATGCCATATTTTCACCTCAGTTACAAAAAGTATGAAAGCCAGTAATGTCAAATTTCTGCTTACATATGCTAGTTAGAGTTAAGTGGCTAACTTACCAGAGCAGACTTCCCCACGCCTCCTGAACCAAGGACCACTAGCTTGTACTCACGCATGATGTGGTCTGTTTAAATACTGACAATCTGAAAAAAGAAAATAAACAATTAACAAGCATACTAAGAATAACCTAAGCATGTACAACTATCACATCAAATATAGAATTTTGGTTTTTCATTGACTTTTATCAAAAGGACAATAGAGGCTACACAACGAAAACCAAGCAGTTAGACATTTTAATGCACTGAGGATCATCTTTGAGAAAGTATCAAGTCTGTTCATGGTATTTATGAGTGCTTTATCAGAAAACAAGACGATTAAAACCAGTAATTGTCTTATAACTATAACCATAAGCTCAATTCTTTTTAAAGCTGTAATTCAAAACATCTGAGTAGTTTCTTGAAGCGTGCCCTGGAGTTTTAATGTAATACACATACTATTTTATTTGGGTAAAACCTCACATAATAATTTTGTATTATTTTGTTCATTATTGTACTGCAGCTGAGCCATGCAAAATATCACCTTAGAAATTATTAGAGGTTATGAACAGGAGGTCAGAATAAAATTAGTATCATCAGGAATTAATAATATATTTTATAAGGCCCAAACTGCTACAAAAAAATAAAAGTAACAGAACTTTATTTTAAAAGGTAAGACAGGAAATAATTTCTAAAGACCATGAAGTAAAAGGGCTTACACTTTTCATCTCACAGTAAACATGACACTAAAAAGTTTTCAGACAGTGGACAATAAGCAAAGTAGGATTGTGTTTTTTGTTTTTGTTTTTTTGAGACAGGGTCTTGCTTTGTAGTGCAGGATTACCTTGAACTCACTATGCAGCTCAGGCTGGCCTTGAATTCAAGCACATCTTTCAGCCCCAGCCTTCCAGGTGCTGAGATTACAGGTGTGCCCCTCCATCCCTGGCAGGAGTGTGATTTTTGAGAGATGAGAAATAACTGAGTGAGATGTACAACTACCCTGGCTTTTTTCTTGAAGACACTTTTTAAATTGTAGTATAGGGAAAAAGAACTCAAGAAGAGCTTGAAGTACAGAGAGGAAATTACGTATAGCAAATCCCAGATATTCTGCATATGGATTTGAATCTGTGGCCAACATTAATAAGCCACACATAAGAGCTGAAATTCCATGAGGAAAAGCAAAAAGAAAAGATCTACCAGTTGAACAATTCCCAGGGTTCACATGGTACAGGGAAATAGGTTTCTGACTAGAAAATTCTACCTTGTTGAAAAAAGTAGAATTTACTAACAACCTAGGAAGATTCATACTTTTGTAGTAGAGCTAAAAACAAAACAAAACAAAACAAAACCCAAACAAACAAAAAATGACGTAAAAGTAAATGATATTTAGTGCTTTCTAACAAAATTTAAGAACAAGCCTCAAAAGTAAAAAGTTGGTTCATAGCAGCTTATCAGAATGAAGTTCAAAATTCTTTAAGAGGAGGAAGGCAATTCTAACTGTTCAGGAATACAAAATTAACAATGTTAATTTCTGGCATTCAGAAAAAAATGAATATATACAGTGAGATGCAGCAGTGCATGCCTACTGTTTCAGCTACTTGGGAGACTGAAACAGGAGGATAACTGGAGCCCATAAATTTGAGACCAGCCTAGGCAATAGGGCAAAGGAAAGCAAGAAAAATGCCAAGTGATAGGCATGGTGGCCCACACCTGTAATCACAGTACTCTGTAGGCGAGGCAGAAGGGTTGCCATATACTGAAGGCCAGCCTGAACTGTATGTTGAAACCCTGTCTGATAAAACAAAACCATGAACAGACAAAAGCCAGCAAAACAAATAAACAAACACAAAGAAAGTATATGACAGAGGGATGATAAAATTAAAAAGTAATCACATCATGATATCAAACACAAATTGAACAATTCAAAAGCAAGATAAAGTAGTAACTACTATATATGTTGATTTAAGAAACAAACTTTTAAGATAGAACACAAGAAAACATTCACTGGTATTAAACTCACTTCTGCTGGGAATATTATATCTATATTTTATTGTCTGTATTCAAAATTGAAGAAAATATTAAATTTTACTTAGCAGTTAGTGAAAAAAATTTTCTTTTTCTTCTATACAGGTGTTGGGGGTACTAGATGAACTCCTACCTACCTGAGGTACTCAGCACTTTTAGTTACTTAGACTGGTTCTTAAACTGGCTTCAGCTTTTCTTTTTTCTTTTAAAGTTTTTGAGACAGGGTCTCGCTTTGTAATTCAGGCTGGCCTGGAACTCACTATGTAATCCATGCTAGCCTTGAACTCACAACAATATTCCTTGCCTCTGCTTTCCAAGTGCTGGGATTACAGGTGTGAGCCACCACGTCTGGCTTCAGGTCTCTTTATAGTCTTACATTCTCGTGAACGTTTGGTTATATAGGTTCTCAAGAATGAATGTTAGATTTTTTTCAAGTGCTCTTTCTGCTCCACGTATTTTTACTCTCACAACTTGTATTGAATATTGTACTAGGTATGGTAAGTTCTGGCCTATGAAAAAGGAAGAAATAAAGACGTTTTCTATTTACAATGACATGATCCTTTATCATGAAAATTCCAAGGAATACACAAAAAAGTTGCCAGACCATTAAATGAATTTAGCAAAGTTGCAGGCTAAGAGGTTGATATGAACAAAGCACTTTTATATTTATAAACTGTCAAAAATCTAAAAAATATCATTTATAAAAGCATCCAATAAGAAATACACTGATTACAGTGGAATTTAACAAAATACATACATAATCTATATACTGAAAATACACAGTTGAAACTATAGGCCTAGTGGCAAGATATGCTACATTGTGTTAAGATATCAATTCTCTTCATATTGATGTGCAGCTTCAATGCAATCCCAATCAAGTTTCTTGTTTTTAGAAACAAAAAATGACTTTATCATTGATATGAAAATGTAAGTTTAAGGGTAAGCAAAAACTATGCTGAATGCTTAAATTTACTACAGGAGGAGGAGGTGGGAGGAAGGCGATGAAAAAAGAATTAAAATGTGTGATGTGCATGTACCAACCCCTCTGGTGAAAGCTGTTATATGCTGCAAACATGTACTAATAAAAATAAAAATTGCAATAATGACCTGCTGCCATTAGGCCACCTCAAAATACCCTTGATTTTAACACACTTATCCAATCATCCTTGCTATTCTTTGCAGTATTTCTGTATGTCTTCTGAGTTTCTTTATAAAGAATGATAAAAAATACAGTGAATCTCCTGCCTAGTGCCATGCAAAAGAAAGAGGTTCATAAAGACGTCATGGTGTATTCTCATTCACCTTCTTCACTGATCTGGCACCATGTGACTTCCGGTTCCATCCCCCAAATGAAACTGACTTCAAAAGGTAAACATTTCCAATCCATTCAGGACCCAGAAACAGTAGGTACAATTACACACTAAATACATGTAAAGGGATTTCTGGTATTGCTTCAGAAAGTTCTAAGAACAATGGGATGTATGTTCTGAGCAAGTGGAAATATTCTGAAGGGAATTAATGGTAATGTGTCTTTCACTGTGATTTAAAAAAATTTAAACATAGTATATCTTGACCATATCACCTAACTCAATAGGTAACATGTTTTGAAAAAGAACAAAATCCTATACTATCTGATTTCAAGATTTACTATAAACCTGTAGTAATACACATACTGCGGTAACGGAAAAAAGAAAAACTGGGTGAAATGCAACTGAATGAAGTCCAGAAGTAGGACCATGCATGTGTATATTCATTCATTTTTAATAAAAGTGGTATTCATCTTCCTAGGTGGCTCCTGATTAGCCTAGTCTCCTGGTACTCACACTTTGTTAAATGTGTTCTTGGTATTCATTCTTATGTAGTTCCCTCCCCAATGAAATTAAGTTTGTGCCTGTGATGAATAGAGTGCAGTGGATGTGATGATAGCATATGACTCCCTAGTTTTAGTCCTAATAGACTTTACAGCTTGTGTTATGACCCGTTGGGTCATTTGCTCTGAGAGAGTTTAGCTCTATGTCATGTATACACCTAACCGGCTGTCCACGAGCGCACCTGAAGAGGAACTGAAGCCTCCTACCAATGGCCAGAACCCACATGTCAACCACATGAGTGAGCAAATCTTGGGGTTTTTAGTCAAGCCATGCTACAAATGACTGAAATTTTAAGACAGATCTCCAGCCAGAACCTTATGTCAGGGCACTCCCAAGTCCCTGGTCCACAGAAATAGTGAGTCAATAAATAATTTTTGTTGCTGTAAGCCAGTAAGATTTGAGTTAATTTGTTACACAGCAACAGACCAGTGAAAGGGCTCAAAGTAATTGTGGGTATAAAAGTATTTTTGATAAGTTAAGCTATCACTGGCTAAGAAAAAAAAAATGAACTTCAACTATTTTGTTCATAACAGCCAAAATTTAGAAATAGTCCAAGTACCCATGAAGATGTGAACAGATAAATTATTGTAACTATCCAAATATAATACTATTCAATAACAAAAAGGAATTCTTGATGAATACAACATGAATGAATCTTAAAAATATACTCAACAAAATGATGCAGGAACAATGAATGTCATACTGTATGATTCCACTTATAGTAAAATCTAGAAAAGACAAATGAACCACAGAGACAGAAAGCTACTTGGAGTCAGTGCTAATGGCTGAAGGATGACAACTAGGATGGGAGATGAGGATCCAAAGGGTGATGGAAATTATCCTTATGTTGTTTGTAACAGTAGTTGCATGTGTATACACATATCAAAATTTACTGAACTGTACACTTACAACAGGTTTTTTTATATGTAGGTTATGATCAATCTAAGAAAATTCAACGGTGGGGGAGAAACAAAAGGATAACTCAGCCTACTGTATAGCAGATATGCTGGCAAAAATGATTGCTTTGAATCAAATATTTCCTAAGTATGTCCAAGATAACAGTTCTAGGTATCAGGGAAACAAAAATAAAAATTGTGTTTCCTATCCTCAATACAGTATGGAATAGAAAGAAATAGTTAGAAATGGTTAGATTTATGGAAAGATAACTGGTAACTATATAAAACAGACCCAAAAAAGGAGACAAAAGGCAGGGAGAACAGTTAGGAAGCTGCTGCTAGAGTTCAGACAGGAGATGCAGTACTAGGGTGAGGAGGGGATAGTGCTTTCCTCAAAGTGAAGCTGGCAGGACTCTGCAAATGATGAGAGTTATTATAAAGGAGAGTAACTTTTAGGCATCTAGTTTGAGCAAGTAAGTGCATGACGGTACCTGCAATTAAGGCAGCAAATATGAGAGGGTTTAAAAATAAAACATACTGGGCCGGGGATTTAGCTCAGTGGTTCTGGTGCCTGTCTTGCAAGCGCAAGGACCTGGGTTTGATCCCCAATAACCACATACAATACTGGGCATGGAGACTCACCCCAGCAGCAATCAGTACCACATACCACAGTGCTGGCC
>PVIR01036615.1:0-15694 GCA_004026965.1 Petromus typicus | reverse complement strand
AACAAATGTCATAGTTTTAGAAAACAAGCATTCTAGAAAACTGAATATTCAAACTTCAGTGTATCATTACTTTTGCATTTCTCATCTACTCCCAGTTTCTGAGTACTTACATGGGGAAGGCTGGGTCCCACTTCATACTTCCTCCCACTTACCCCTGTCACCCACTGCTCCGGCTCCCTGTCTTCCTCAAAGACAAACATCAGGAGAGAGATTAAGAGCATATCACAGTGACATATGTGCACCCATGTTTATAGCAGCTCAATTTGTGATTGCTAAATCTTGGAAATAACCCAACTGTCCATCAACTGGAGATTGGATAAGAAAGCTGTGGTTCTTCTACAGAATGGAGTATTACTCTGTCATAAAAAATGATAAGTTTGATCATTTATACTTAAGTGGACATACCTTGACAATATCCTCATAAGTGAAATAAATGGGTCACAGATACGTAAATATCTCATCTTTTCTCTGGTATGAGAAAATAAAGATGTAAATGAGTTCTAGAATTGTATTATATACATTGTGAAATAGAAAATACTCAAAGTGAAATAGAGCAAAGGGGAAAAAATAATGAGATTATAATAAAAAAGAAAGGAAACAAAGTTTATGTATATAGGGGGTGGGGGTGATAGGGTGGGTAGGGCTATGGGAAAAATTAGAATTAAGTTGTGTCATATACTGGTACAAATTCTCATTGTGGAGTGCAATCATGATATGTATATGTAATGTATCAATAAAGATTTCAATTTTTTTTTAAAAAAAGAGCCAGAAAGGATACTGCCAGACTAATCCAGTAGGAAACTGGTGATGGTAAATCAGAGTGCAGCTGTTTAAATGCTGGTTCTTTATCCCGCAAGGTGGTTGTTGTTCTTTGGTGGTCTCCCTGCTGGAGATCTACATCCACTCTTCCCTGGCACAAGTGATCCATCCCCTGACCTTTGCCGCTGCCTGCTTCCAAGAGTCCACTTCATGCTGATGCCATATGTTGGAGTTGCTTCATCCTGTGGGTGGCCACTCTCTTTACCAGACTCCTTGACTCCCCAAACCTGGCTCTGTGTGTGTGTGTGTGTGTGTGTGTGTGTGTGTGTGTGTGTGTGTGTGTTTCTGGGTATTGAACCCAGGACCTTTATTTTTTTTTATTTTTTTATTTTGAGACAGGATATTGCTAAGTGGCCCAACTATCTCCATTAATAATCCACCCTTGGTCCATGGGACACCTGTACATATCCTTATCCTGGGAGACTCTGGATGTCCAGGCTGTGCTCATATCTGCTCTGCTCTGCTAAAGGAAGTTTTGTGCCTTTAATTTTCCCTAAGTGTACATTGAGTATCATTCCCATTGTTTTTCACTCTTTAAGGAACACAAGCTTGTATACCGTTGAGTATGGGAATGTCATGAGGTTCACCAGACAGATTAAGATTTCTCTTTTCATAATATTGTATGGAATGTCCAATATCTCATTTTAAAATCTGAGAGTATTCAATATTGTATTGAATATTAAATATTCAACATGAAAGGGTTCACTTTTAACATCCTGGTAGATAGGGTGTTTGTTTTGTTTTGTTTTGTTTTCAGACAGTGTTTTCAACTGTGAATCTACTACGTGGTCCAGGCTGGCCTCAAACTCACCCTCCTCCTGTCTTAGTCTCTCAGGTACTAGAATTACAGCTGTGTACCACCATACCCAGCTTGTTAGATGGATGTAAAAGAATTTTAACTAAATTTTAAGGAGTAAGGTTTTCATCATAGGTATCTTTGCCACAACATTCCCCATACTCCTATTTATTTTTTATTCCATCAAGGTCAGTTCATTCCAAGGTTAGTTCGTGCATGAGTTATATAAGCTTAGTCTACTAACAAAAACAGATCTTAAAAACCGTATTGGCTAAGTCCTTGAAATGGAAGTAGTTATTAATCCTTCCTTTCAGGAATAATATCATGACAAATGAGCAAGGGAGATGGAAAAAAATAAACAGCTACATAAATGACAGAGGTAGATATGAGTTGACTCTATAAAAGAATTACTTAGAATTAACGAGGTTGTCAGAGAGGGTATTTTTGTACTATGTCCATGTGAATCAGTGGGAACTACATCCTCCTGAGTATCTTCCCTTTAGTATCGACTCCGGGTGAGTTGTAGTTCTACCTTCTACTTCTAAAATGCTCCAACTACAGTCTTGATCTAAAAAGTTGTCGTTCCTGACCATTCCCTACGTTCACAGACTCCACGCGGAATTCAGTTCTAGAGAAACATCATAAATTGCTGAACACAGACACCTAAAGGGAAGCTCCTTCTGAAACATCTCAGATCCAAATTATCTTCTCTAAGAGACACTGAGATATCCAAAGGGGATTCTAGGATTATCTCTCTGAATTAATTTACATTGATGGAGGAGAAGGCAGAAAATTATTCACCTTTAAAATCCCAGGCATGAAGCCATTTCTGATTTTTCAAGGCTTTCTCAAACATTCTTTGAAACATAGCCTAAAAACATGGTCCTTCAGACTTACTGGGAAAATATGAATATCTGCTCTCTGCTTTCAAATACAGGTAGGAATTTGGCGTGCTACTTGGAGTGAAACCATCAATTTGCTGGTATTTTATCATTCAATTAAAGTATAAAAGCATATTTATTGTCACATTAAAATGCCACAAATGAATGTGAAATATGTGTTTCAGAACAAAATAATTATTAAGATGTCTCTTCATAAAACAAAAAAAATTGATGACAGTTAATACAAATATTAGAAAAAAATGTTAGCTAGATGACTTTAGTGAGAGCATCACATTCTTTTTGAATGAGGAAACATTGCAAAATTTTAAATTGAAATGTAAGGTAGAGTAATAAAGGTTAAATATATTATAACTCTAATTTTATAAGTCTTAGCAGTGTCACATCGTAACACTAAGTAAACTAAGTAACATCATAAACTAAGTAACTTTGTGATGCGTTTAATTGTAATTATTTAATTCCATATAAGGCAGAGGTCATTGAAGACTTATATTCTAGCCCTGCTCTGACCTCATTAGTGAGCGTAAGTTCATACTGCCAACGTGAGTTCATAAAGCACAGCAATGGCAAAAGTAATCCAGTAGCTGTTAGGGCTGCAAAATCCTTACTCCAATATTACAATGCAAGATTTTGAAAGTTTTCAAAAATTTTAGATAATAAAAAGTTTATTTTATTTTTGTATTGCCAAAATTTAGTCTATGAGCGTGATTTTTGTTTTGATCTTTGTGTATGTGTTCAGTGGGGATTGAGCCCAGGGCCTTCACACTGAACTATATCTCCAGCACTTTAAGAAAAAAAAAGGACCTTGTTAAGTTGATGAATTGTCTAAGCTGGACTCTTAACTTATAGTCCTGTTTCAGCTCCAGAGTACAAGGATTACAGGAGTATATCATCATACTCAGCTCCATTTGGTCTTATCTTTGATTGAATAGTGATTTTTAAAAATATTTGGCCATTTCATATTGATCCAACATTTGCATTTGGTAAACCTTTCATTTCACCCCTTGACCTTCATGACTGCCCATCTCCTTATATCTGCTACTCTCACAATCTTGATCCTTTCATTTGGGATCCCAAATCCTAAAATTCCGGTGTATAAATTTGCTTTCCCGTAAAGCTCTTAGAAAAGTCCACCTACACCTCATTGCATGTCTCCAAATTGAGACAAAGACACTGATGAAAATTTTCCAATGAAACAATACTACTGTACTTCCTATTCGCTTTTCCAGAACTCTTATAAGCATTGTTTTCAATTACCTATTCCCAGCTCTCTGACTATACCCTTCAACTAAAAAATAAGAAAGTGAATTTACTTTGGCTGAACTATTAAAATATATTTAAATAAAAAATGTTTAAAGTTAGTTCCAGATATTTTTCTTCTATATCTTTCCACGTCCTTCTCCTTACTTGATTTCTTACAGTTAAGAATCACCTTCCTTTTGAGATAGCTTTCTTTACAGAAATGAGATTATTATCTTACCTTCATGTTTGGGAAGACATTCAGAGCAGAAGAGAGGAGGGAAATTTTCTTCTGTAGGGGCCTGGGAAGTTTTCAGCAGCAGGAAGGGACCAAATTCTCCCTCAGCCTCTCCTTGCTCTGGATTATCTTCGCACTCTTTTATAGAGCAAGTGGCCTCAAAACTTAGTTCCTTCCCATCCAGATTCTCCAGGGACACAGGCTGTCTCTGTACTTCATCTGTGCCTTGAAGCCAGATGTATCTTATCAATTACACAGACTTTAGCTACAGCCAGCTGGAACTGTTTGGAAGATACAGATATGTTTCTGAGAAATATATCTGTAAATCAGGAAAGACAGCAAATACTCTCAACTTAGTGTTTAAATATTTCCAACCAAAAGAGACTCTGTGTAAGGCAAGGGATAAGCTTCCTTCCTACTTCAATCAACTAAACCAAGCAGATGTTCTCATAATTCTCTCAGAATACATTATAAACCAGACTTTGTCATTAAACAGTTTGTGAAGGAAAGATCTTGTATTGGTCCATTGCTATATTGGAAACTAGGGTATTATTAAACCAAGGTTTATTTACCTCATGGTTCAGGAGGATGGGAAGTCCAAGAACACCATGCCAGCACCTGCTCAGCCTGTGGTGAGGACCTTTTTATTGCATGTATGTGGCAGAGGGCATCACAGGGAGATGCTACCCTGAGTCTCTTTTCCTCAGTTTATAAAGCCATTGGTACTATTGTCAGTCCTTCTCTTTCATAATCTCATTTAACTCTAGTTACCTTCCAAAGGCCTCATCTCCAAATACAGTTAATATGTTTGGGGTTGTTTTTAACCCATAATTTTCTAGAGGCTACATCCAAACCACAGGATATTTAAATGTAAATTGAACATTCTGGAATGGAATTTTTCCCAAAACAAAATATAGCCTTAAAAAGTGCAATGTCGGGCTGGGGATATAGCTCAGTGGTTCCGGCGCCTGTCTTGCAAGCACAAGGACCTGGGTTCAATCCCCAGTAAACACATAACAATACTGGGCGTGGAGGCTCACTCCAGCAGCAATCAACAACACATACCACAGTGCTGGTTATGGTGGCTCATGCCTGTAATCCCAGCACTTGGGAGGCAGAGGCAGGAGGATTGCTGTGATGTGAGTTTGAGGCTGAGCTCAGGGCCAGCCTGAACCACAAAGCGAGACCCTGTCTCAAAAAACTCTCAAAAAAAACCTGCACTGTCTATCCTTTCCTGCTTACTCAGAATAATCACAAATAGCATCATGTGTTGCAAACATCAAATCACTAATTTTCTCAAGAACTTCCCAAAATCTTTTAACCATGCTGGGAAGATCTTATCAATGTTCTCATCATGTTCACTTTCTCTTGCCAGTTGTTTCCTGGTCTTCTGTAAGATCTCTTTTCATTAATAGGCTTGCATCAGTTCCAGCAGTTCCCTAATATCATTTTTCATAGATTTTATGAAAGGTTGCTGTTTTTGCAAGATTTCAGATTTATTACCCATGATTAAGTGACAGCTTTATTTGTGTTGTTTGGCTACATAAGCAAGTTGCCACAGCATTAGGGGGTAAAATAAATTTAAGTATGAAGGGTGGGAGAGGAAATTTAAATTGAGAGTAATTTAAAAGTAAGCACTCTATTAGTGAGTGTTTTCAAGTCTTACTGACTTCTTAGCTAATGGGAGTAAGCCCAACATGACCCTCACATGCTTAGTGATTTGTATGGAGAAAATTTTCCCTGACTTCTAGTACATTTTATTTAACTATGAATTCCAGTTTCCATGGACTCATCTTGCAGTACTACGGATTTAACTCATGAACTTGCACTTGCGAAGCAGGGACCTGAAACATTTAGCTAAGTCCCTGAACCCACTATGAACTCCTCTTCCATACTCAATGTGCCACTTTACATCCAGAGGTTTTTGTTTTTGTTTTTGGTTTTTTTTGTGTGTCTTGCTTTGTAGTTCAGGTTGGCCTTGAACTCACTATGTGGCCAAGGCTGGCCTCGAACTCATGATAATGTGCTACCTGCGTCTCCCCAGTGCTGGGATTACAGGTGTGTGCTACCATGCCCAGGTCGGCAGCACTTTTAGTTCCCCAATATATTAAGAAACAAGAAACTCAATTGCATGCAGTTTTTTGTTTGTTTAGTTTTGTTTTTGAGAGGTGAACCTGAAAATGCTCTTCTAGTGGTGGAGAAATGAGACTGGAAAGGGAATCAATAAAAAGGTGTTTCATAAAGCAAGAGATTGTGATGAATTTGAGCTCAGTTCCAACGAGAAACTCTAGGAATCATTGTAGAGTATGCCACAGACTTAGTGCAATTAAGAGGTAAGGAAAAAAAGAGATTAAGAAGGTGGACTATTTGTTCACCAGTACTCTGCCTGCTATTCATGTTGGCTTCTTCTTCCATCCGTTGAGTCTGGCACTTCCAAGTTCCCCTGGAGACAGACTGAGCATATACCTTCAGTCAGAATTAAAAGGTCCTGGAACAGTTTTATGCATTTGGGGTATATGCAGGCATTTGTCTTTGCCACATACACCCAGGTGTTAAGCGCACACGGGCAGGACACCAGGGGCATTTCCTTCCATATCTGTTCATGTGTGTTACTAACCTGTTCCTTCTAAATTCAACAAACATTACACACAGCAAATATTAAAGTGTTTAGCAGGCTACGAACTTGAAGAAATAGAACCTGTGAATTGTATGCCCTGATTTGTATATGATCCTTAACCTAGAAAGTGATTCAAATGGACCTACGATAACCTAGAGCTTCAAATTTTTAGCTATTCAATTATAAGACATTTACAAAAACTTCCTTTCTATAAATGACTGGAACATCCCCACCTTCACATCTTTGTCCTCACGTGATGACAAATTCCAGACTTCTGTCTTGGAATTCCAACAGAGGAGCCCCTAGAACAAGGGCTTTAAATGCTATATGAGAAGTTTGACTGCTGGGAAAAGCCATATGGACTTTATGTAAAGGTCAGTGGAAACTCAACTACTAGAAGTTCTTTTAAAAAATCAAAGATGGGTCATGGATTTAGCTCAGTGGTTCTGGCACCTGCCTTGCAAGCACAAGGTCCCTGTTTCAATCCCTGGTAACCACATACAACAATGCCAGGTGTGGTGACTGACGCCCACCTGCAATCAGTACCACAGAACACAGTGCAGGGCATGATGGCTCACTCCTGTTATCCCAGCACTTGGGAAGCAGAGACAGGAGGACTGCTGTGAGTTCCAAGCTCTTCTGGGCTACATAGTGAGCTCAGGGCCAGTCAGAACTACAAAGTGAAACCCTGTCTCAAAAAAAAAAAAAAAAAAAAAAAAAAAAAGTCAAAGCTATGCATTAAAATGGATGAAACCCTGATCAAATCATAGAAGGAATCAGGAGGGGAAGCAGAAGGCAGGACTGTGCGTTTATTTCAATAATCCAACCAGGATCTCATTTAAGAAGAGATAATACACAAAAAGACCAAAAGGATTCAAAAGGCTGAGTGATTAAACGTGGCTTCAAATCTGATTGACTAAAGGAATTGGAAGAATTTAAGAACAAATTAAGAGGAAGAGAATAGAAAATCAAAGAGGAAAGAAACAATTTTGCAGAGGGGACATTTTTACTTTGGGGAAGCATCCAACATCTCACAGAAATGTAGGTCTTTTGAGGGAGACATACACTCCACTCATCCAGAGGACATCAGAGGGAGTGCAGGCACAGAGGTATATAACTGAAATCCTAGAAGTGAAAGAGTCTTCAGGGACTGATCACAATGAAGCATAAAATCTGAATATATAGAAGAAAATAACAAAAGAAGAGAAGTTACAGAAGGATAATAAAACCCAAATACATCAACAAGCCAATTCAAGAGTATTTTGGGGAGAGCTCAGAATGGAGGTGGAAAAGAATGAACACTGAAGAAAGAACACGCCACTGCAGTCCCACCATTGGTGGTAAACTTAGGGTAGAGTTCTCTGGCTTACTTGCCACAGAATTTTACTGCTACAAGACATTTTAAGAAAAAATAAATAAATCCATATGTAAGTAAGCAAAAGTGTATAAAAAAAGATCAAGACTTTCCAACTTCTAAAGTACCTTTATTTGGGGCCTGATGCTTCTTTGTTGCTTGAGAGTAGGAGTTATCCTGGGAAACAGAGGACGTGGAATAACTTTCTTGGTGCTAGCTTCATCTTCCCCAGTGGTGGTAATCAAAAAAAAAAAAAAAATGACTCCAAGGGGCTAGAGTTTAGCTCAGTGGTTCCAGCATCTGCCTTGCAAGTGAAAAGGCCATGGTTCAATCCCTGGTAACCACATAGAACAGTTCTGGTCATGGAGACTCATGCCCAACAGCAATCAGAACCACATACCACAGTGCCAGGCGTAGTGGCTCACGCCTGTAATCCCAGCACTCGGGAGGCAGAGGCAGGAGGATTGCTATGAGTTCAAGGCTGAGCTTAGGGCCAGCATGAACTACAAAACTGAGACTTTGTCTCAAAAAGAAAAAAAACAATGACTGCATATAGTCAGTTGTCCCCCCAGGGTAGCCTCTCAATTGGGAAGCACTGTTACAGAGACTGCCCTTAGCAGACGGTCAGCTTTACATTCACAGTGTACAGTGTAGTGTAAATTAAGAATCCTAAAAGTTCTGCTGTAAGCTGCTTTTTTTTTTAACTTTTTAACCTAGAATTTCCCAGTGATTTCAGAGTTTACAGTGCTAATAAAACTGATAATGTGAATACTTTGACAAATGTTGTCTGAGATGATATAGAATCAGAAAAAGAGAAAAGCAAATTTCTTCCAAAGTAGAGGAGCACCAGCCAGAGCACAGGCCACTCCATCACCCTCCAGGTTTTCCCCACTTGCTCTCACTTCCTTTGAGAGTGTTTTTGAAACTGTCTACCACCCAAACAGCCTTTAATGAGATATTTAGGCCACTATTCAGGAGGCTGTTCTGATCCACCACAGGGAGATGTGTAAATCATTTGAACAAGGCTATTTCATTTACTAACCGTTCTATTTTGTTCTGAGATGTTCCAACACACTCAGCCAACGCTGAGGGGCTTAAGAAGAACAAACTCACTCGGGAAGGGTAAAGCTGTCTTTCTTGCGTTGAGATTGAGATCAGAATTGAACCTGCCAGGAACTGGACTGAAGAAGCAACAGCACCCTCTAATGGCAAGCTGCTCCAGGCCCTTAAGTAAAAGAAAAGCATTAGGCTGTGGCGTTAAACTGCTTAGCAGGACACGATGAATCTTCTTAAGCTCTCAGGGAACTGATTTTAAGCTAGCAAGTACCCCAGGTGGGATTTTTTTTCCATTAAGCAGTTAGCACAGGAATAGTTTGAGAATGAAAAATGACAATGGTTTATCTAAAGGAAGATTTCAGCAAAATGATACTTATTAAATGCTGTATCATTACACCTAACAAGTGCTGCCCATCTCTGTAGGGCATTAAGTGCTGTGATTTGTGCATTAATTTTAAAGTGAAGTCACTAGATGAGAACTCTCAACAACATTCTGTTTTCATTTGTAAAATATTGTCCAAGGTTAAACTGCTTTAAGAAATAGAGGGATTCACACTTCTCTTTGGAGAAATGTCATTAGTCTTTCTTTATAACACTGGAGGAGCCTTTTTCCGGGTTTCCTGATAGCTGCTGATTGCAAAGATCAAATTACAGTCAGAAGGCAATAAGACATGTCGTCATTCTGGTTTTTAACAGTGGCAGACCCTTGCTAAATTTAGAAAGACCAGAATTTTTGTTATTTGAGTTTTTTTAGTTATCTGCAATATACATTGTGAAGTAACCTGAAAGTCTGAGATATATTTCATTTGCTTTCAGTTTGAGTTATCAAACAAAAGAAAGCTATAAAATGCAAAAAGTTCAGTGGTTCTGTAAGGCAGTATGTGAAGTCCTATAAGGTATGGTGAATACCAGAGGTCAAGGTGATTTATTTGATCTACTCTTCACATTTGTAGTGCCTGAGAAAAAAGGTGGGACTTGGGGCCAGGGATTTAGCTCAGTGGTTCCGGCGCCTGTCTTGCAAGAGCAAGGCCCCAGGTTCGATGCCCGGTAACCACATACAATACTGGGCATGGAGACTCACTCTCAGTAGCAACCAATACCACATACCACAGTGCCGGGCGTGGTGGCTCACGCCTGTAATCTCAGCACTCAGGAGGCAGAGGCAGGAGAATTGCTGAGATGTGAGTTTGAGGCTGAGCTCAGGGCCAGACTGAACCACAAAGCGAGACCCTGTCTCGAAAAACCTAAAAAAAAAAAAAAAAAAAAAAAAGTGGGGCTTTTTGGTTTTCTCGGACTATGAATCCATGATGTAATATCCCTAAAATAAAAATCAATCACTTCATAGGAAGAAAATGATCAAAGGGAAAAGGGAAAGGAGGTAGGGGAAAGTAAAGAAGGGAAAAATAATTGATGGTAACAACAAAAAGTGGAAACAAAGCTTATATATAGGCAGCTGAGATGGTAGGGAGGGCAGAGGAATGGATAAAAATGAGAATCTAGTTACAAATTCTCAATACCGAATATGATCATAATGTATACATAGAATATACCAATAAACAAAATAAAGGGGAAAATCACTTTCAGAAAAGTTGAGCATGTCTCAACTACTTTAAGCTTTAAACTATCTTTAAACTATTGCAATGGATGGGGCCAGGGATTCAGCTCAGTGATTCTGGCACACGCCTTGCAAATGCAAGGGCCGGGGTTTGATCCCCATAACTACATACAACAATGCCAGGTGTGGTGAATCATGTCCACCAGCAATTAGCACCACACACCACAATGCCAGGCATAGAGGATCATGTGTGTAATCCCAGCACTTGGGAGGCAGAGGCAGGACGATTGCTGAGTTTGAGGCTCCCCTGGGCTACAAAGTGAGCTGAGGACCAGCCTGAACTACAAAGAGAGACCTTGTCTCAAATAAATAAATAAATAAATAAATAAATAAAAATAAAAAAACTATTGAAATAGATGTGTTTCAATATCGTTGTGTATTTCACAAGCCAACAAAGAATAAAGAATGAATTGTAGAAAGAAGTGGAAAACTTAATTGTATAACTTTAGGAGTAAGGATTTTCCTAAAAGCAAATAAACAAAAACATTAAATTAAAAGGTATTAATTAGTTGTTCACAGCTACAGATATATGCTCTGAAGACAATCTAGATTCAAATCTTAAATAAGTTGCTTAGATTCTCTGATTCTTTATTTTTTTAATCTGAATAGTGGAAAAAACTCCCTAACTCATACAGTTTTAATATTAAGTGAAATCGTCCAAGTAAAGCAATTATCATCATTTCTGAAATGTAGGAAATTGAATTTAATACATGTGATCCAGTAAGCAAAAGAATAGAAATAACCCAAATATTGAGTGACAGTGGATTGTTTAAATTGTATACATATTACATGGAATATTATGCAGCTAAAAAACTAAAGAAGCTCTCAGTGCACTGACATGTAAAGAGCTAGAACAATAAATTGTTGAGGGAGAAAAGATAGAGTACAAGAAGACTGACAGGAGGAGGGAAAGTAAATAAATACATAAATAATTTGAATTGACATGAAAAATTCTGGAAAGATACACAAGAAATAAAAATTTAACAGACTGGGGATATGTATAGGAATTGACTTAGATGAAGAATGGGATATGATGGATGGAAAAGGATGCTGGACTAAGACTTTCACTTCATACTTTTTTTATATCTTGATCCCATTAATTATTGCATTACTTATCCAAAAATTTTAAATTCTTTAATTTTATTTTGTGAATCATTATTACTGTATTATTCATAATACAATAGCATGAGTGTCTTAATAGATTTTTGTCCTCTGATCATTGGTTTGTTTCTTCACTGTTTGTTGAAGGGACTATGGTGCACTGTAAGGATATACTAAGGAACAAGGATTCTACTGAAATGCTTCATTAGCATCAGGGCCAAAAGAGTGAATGGAAGGTAGGTCCAGTGATTCCTGTGTATGTAGTGTAGTGCACCTCCAACACATCGCCTTGGTTTTTATTCTTAAATTTCCAAATGTGAGCTCTTCCACAGTGAAGATGTGTCAATGTCACTGCTCCTATACATTTAAATACACATAAAGATGAAATAAAGTACCCAGATTTGTAAAGAAATCAGTTTCATTTTTTCTTACTCCTTCTTCAACTTGTACTGGTGTAGGCTTGTTTGATGGGTTTTTTTTTAGGAAGAAAATGTGATTTTCCAGAAAGAACATCAGACAAGTCACCTCAAATTTAGGATTTGTATTTGTATTATTCTCTTAAGCATCAATTGTCTTATATTTTTTTAAATGATAAGTGTTAGAAAAGTTGCAATGTTATAAGCTACCTAACCTTACAATATTACTCTCCTGCGTTGGCAAAAACTCAAAACCCACTACCAGGTTCTGTTCCCTTTTACTGTGAAGGCCATATCTTTTAAAACTCAGGCCCCACCTTTCCATAATGCCCAAACTCAGGAGGGACGACATAGCACTCATGCCCTCCCCTAGGCTATGACTTAACTCAAGCCAGCCACTCAGGCCCAAGTTACCTTTTAAACTCTCCTATCAAGGAGACTCCCTTTGTCTGTTTGACCCAAGTGCTCGAACTTGGCCCATATAAGTCACTGACTCCCTGCCCTTCGCTCTCTCTCTCTCTCTCTGTCTGTCTCTGTGTGTGTCTCTCTCTCTCTGTCTCTGTCTCTCTCTCTCTCCTTTCCTTCCTTTTCTCTCTCTCTTCTTCCCTTTGTCGTCCCCCGCTCCTGAGGCTCCCATTGTGGGAGCTGCATCCCTTTAATAAAATCTCCTGCCGGGTTGCCTGGTGTGTGACGTGGTTGTTGAGCATCGTCGGGGTTCCTTTTTCTGCCTTAACAAGAAGGAAACCTTCTTTAGTTGATGAGATTCAAAATAAAACTTCCTGAGCACATACAAGCACCACACTCATGAACAATACTCATTTTTTTAAAAATAGGCACAAATAAATAGTAACCAAAGAAAAAACTTCTGGAGTCTCTGTACATAATCCAGGTTGGCCTGTAACTCATTAGGTAGACTGAGATGGAGTTGAACACCCAATCTTTCTGCTTCACTTTCCCAAGTTTTGGTATTACTATCACAAGTGGTTAAAAGAAAAAGTTAAATAAAATAATTTATTCAAAGATATCATTTCAGAAATACCTGATTAAACTGCCAGACTTGCTGAGACAATCAAATCACCTGCAGACAGTCCAAGAGACCAGAAGAAATCAGTTTAGTAATGACCAGAGTGATTAACAATGATTTTCTCAGGTTATGAAGATAATCACACTGTGTATCGAGGGCTACTTTAAAATTTACATCATCTAAAATGATAATGCACCAGTTCATTAAATTATCAGTGAAGCCAAAGCAGAAAGATCAAGAGTTTGAGGCAAGTCTGAGCAACAAAGTAAGATTTCATTTCAAAAAGAAAAAAGTATCAATTCTTTTATTAAGATTGAAATTATACCAACTAACATTGTAAAAGAGGTGGCATAGCTCACTAATGAGAGTCCAGTCAACATTTGCATGTCTGTATCTCTGACTAAGCAAAAGGTAAAACCGATTGTTTAATGACTTTTTATTACTAAAAAGAAACCTTCTGAAATCTATGAGTGACAAGGTGAAGAAAATGGCACCTGCCTCTTTTTAAAAGGCAAGAAGAACTTAATGGAGGGTCAATGGAGCTTCCTCTTCTTTCATTATGTTTAAAAGGAAGAAATATCCGGATGAGAGTAGACTTTCAAAACAGTCCGAATACAAAAAGTAGAAATGCTTCTTTTCTTTCTTCTTTTATGTTCATGGGGGAAATTGGGAAAAATACTTGGACTGCATAAAACAGATCTATGAAAAATGACATACTACTTAACAATGAATGTGATCATGATGTATATTTTTAAATGTACTTATTTCACAATTTAAAGAAAAGAAAATCGACATACTGGATACTTTATTTAATGTATGTCTAAAACCGCCATTTCTCTTTGTTGATGAATTTGATACCGCTGATGATCCCCTACCCTGTCTCCTCCTATTTCTTCAACAACCTCAAGGACACTCATAGTCCTCCCATCCCCACTCTCCTCCAAGGTGTCTCTTATTCTCCAGCAGCCAGTGGCCCTATCTGCCTCCTCCACTTCAGTCCCTTCCTCAAACCCAACCTTTTCTCCCCCTCAGGCATGTTCTCATACTTTTTCTCACCCAAGAGCTCCCCAGACCAATTCTCATCCCATTCTCCTCCTTCCTGAGCAGAAGTCTGCCCTAATCCCAGCCTCCTTCCAAGCCATATCTGAACTGCAGCCAGTGGGGTTGCTGGAGAATGGGTTGCCCTCTGGGGAAGTCAGCACCTCCCTAAGTTCACTCCCGTCCAGGTGACATGACACATGTGGAGAAGACTTTGCAGTCTTCTTGAACTTATTTTCAGCTGCTGATTGACTTGGCCCATAGACCAAGGCAATATCTTCTGTGATATCATCAGTGGATCCATAGGCAACAATGGGGGTTGCTGGAAAATAAGTCTCCTTTCTGGCCATCTCAATGTCCAGCTTCTTTATTTGTATTGAACATTTGAGACCTCTGCTCTCCTCTTCTATCTTGGTTGTTGGAATAAAGAGCCTAATAGAAATGTCAGCCAAGATTTCACCTTTCTTCTGTTTTTAGACTACCTGCATTTCACTCACTTCTTCTATTTCTCCATGCTCCTTTTGGGAAGAAATATGCTTCATCACTTGTAGAAATGTATGTTTTTCCTCATTTTCTTCTGAGACCTTCCTTCTACTATGAGTCATATGTCCAAAATAAGACTAAGTCCTCAGCAGAGGATTCTCTCCTGTCAGGCAATCTAACCATCAAATCACAAGTTTGTAATAGAAAAAACAAAAAACGAAAAACAAACTTCTTCCATAATCTTACACTACCAACCCCTCCAACTCCTCCAAGTAGCCCTGGAAGATGCTCCTCGAGTTGTCTTAGTCAACTAATACACTCATACCCTCAACAGCCATCTAGGCCTCCAGCCTATTGTCAACTGCCTTCTTAAAGCTAAAATTCTCATCTCTATCCACTTCTCCACAACACTCCTATCCTTCCTACAAATAACCTAATGATTCCTTCAGATTAGTCTAAGATCTCCAAATGATTCATGAAGCTACTTTCCCATTCACCCAGGGGTCCCAACATCTACACCCTTTTCTCCCATATCCACCCCAATTCTCAACAGTTTACTATTTTTGGCCTCAACGGTAACTTCTTTACTCTTCCTCCTCAGCCCTGATTCCCAACAACTTTTCACCTTTACCTGCACAGACCCTCATATCTCTGTTCACACAATAATTCATATGGACAGTTCCTCCCCAAAGTTCTTCCTACTTCTTTGACTAAGAATTACCAAAGGAATGTCCATTTAAGTAGAAATGATTCGAACTTATCATTTTTTATGGCAGAGTAGTACTCCATTCTGTAGAAGAGCCACAGCTTTTTTATCCAGTCTCCAGTTGATGGACACTTGGGTTGTTTCCAAGATGTAGCAATCACAAACTGGGCTGCTATAAACATGGGTGAATCATTTCTACTTAAATGGACATACTTTGAGGATATCCTCATAAGTGAAATAAATAGGTCACAGGTACATGTCGCATCTTTTCTCTGGTATGAGAAAATGAAGAT
>PVIR01036614.1:0-15677 GCA_004026965.1 Petromus typicus | reverse complement strand
TTATACCTGTAGTACAATTTGGATACAAAAAGAAGTTAAGGTGTAAATATTTGTGTTCTCCAAATTCATGTTAAAACTTAATCTCTGTGGGCTGGGGATTTAGCTCAGTGGTTCCAGGGCCTGTCTTGCAAGCACAAGGACCTGGATTTGATCCCCAGTAATCACATACAATACTGGGTGTGGAGACTCACACCCAGCAGCAATCAGTACCACATACCACAGTGCCAGGTGTGGTGGCTCACGCCTGTAATCCCAGCACTCAGGAGGCAGAGGCGGGAGGATTGCTGTGATGTGAGTTTGAGGCTGAGCTCAGGGCCAGGCTGAACTACAAAGTGAGACCCTGTCTCAAAAAACAAAACAAAACAAAACAAAACAAATTAATCCCTCTGCAGTAGTATTAAGATATAGGATGTCTATACAGGACAGCAGGGCTGCATCCTCTGAATGGAACTGGTGTTTTCTGTACTGGTGATGGCGAATCTGTGGCACACATGTCACAAAGGGCTGTTTGACTTTTGAAAGCCCTGAAAGGTTGGTCATCGTTGGGTCTAGCACTTTCATAAACGAGGTCCTTTTAGCCTTCTGTTCTTTCACCATGTGAGAGTCCAGCAACAAAACCCTCAGCACACATGAAATGCCAAAGCCTTCATGTTGCACTACTCAGCCTCTCAGACTGTAAGACATATATTTTAGTTCTTTATAATTTACCCACTTTGTGGCATTTTGTTACAGCAGTTGGAATATATCAAGGTAAGGTTTGTAGTTACAAATCTTCCAAGGTCTGCAGGTCCCTCTGGAAAATTAACTGATAAGAACTGCTGGGAGATTCCACAAAAAACACATGCTCTCAAACCTTCTTGCCAAAGATCAAGGCACTGGCAGAAGTTACACATATAACTTGGAGGAAGGATTTGTAGATAGGAGAAGCTCACAAAAATGAAATCTCTTCTGTTTTGGATTTTTATTTTTATTAGTACATGTTTGCATTATTTAATGATTGCATTCACTGGGAAATGAATGTGTATGTGTACATAACACATCTTAATCCTTTTTCCTCCTCTCTTTTGTCCCTTTATCTCTTGATCCCTTTCCCATTTGAAAAAGATTGTCTCCCTATTTTCTACTCTGTATGTTTTATTTGGTTCTTTATTTATATTTTATTCTTCTTCTATAAAAGAAACCATGCAGTGTTTAAGCTCATGTGTCTAATTTCTATAACTTAATATTATGGTTTCAAGGTGTATATGTTTTATTACAATGGACTGGGGATTTAGCTCAGTGACACTGCCACCTGTCTTTTAAGGTAAGGTCATGAGATCAATTCCTAGTACCACAAAAAAAAGAAAAAAATATATTCACAGTTTAATATTTATACAAATGATTCAAGCTTATCCTTCCATAATACAACTGCTTCTTTCTATCCAAGGTCATGTAAATAGTAGTAATAATCCCCTAGTAACATAAATGTGGTGCTTCCTACAGTCTTCCTCCTGCTTATGGATTTAAGAAAAACTGACAGGCAGAAATCCTTACATGACCATGTGCTCTCATTTCCTTATTTTGCAAGTGAGAAAAATGAGACCTAGAAGGCGATTTCCTCAAGGTAAGAGTGTTAGTTAATGACAGTTATAGCTCAGGGTTTATGGACCAGAGCCAAACGGCCATGCTTTTTCTTTAGGAAAAGGAAGCCAGTTCTCAATGGTCCTGGGAGGCCTCTTCCCCATTGCCGGTGCTCCTGTGTCATGAAATTGTCAAAGTTAGAAATATTTGGGCTCTATTTATCCTGCTTCTCAGATTCTTAGAAACATCCTATTGGACGACTGCATACTTAAGAGCTAAGGTTCATAGCTTCCAAGGCTACTTGGCCAGTGTAGAAAATAAGCAACAGGGGAATACGCAGGGCTCTGGCTGAGCTGAAAGAATCTGCTTGTGGACTTGGAAGCAAGAGGTACCTGTCAGCATTTCCAGCAATATTGTCTCAAGGATGTTATATATTAACTGACTTTTTCAGACTGAAGCACAGCATCAGAAAGCCAATTTGTTAAATTACAATGAGATAGACACTGTGGAATCTGCCCTCCAGGAAGGCTTACACAGGAAGCCAAATCCTAATCAGAAGAAATTCATTTCTGAACTTTAAATCCAAATAAGACAAGTTACAGGAACTAAGACCATCTAAATTATTCACCTCACAGTGGGGATGGTATTGCCTACAGAAACTAGAATACTTAAATTGCATTCTCTCTCCGTGTTATAATTGAATCCCTGAAGTTTTATTCTCTGCTTTAGGCAAGTTACAAGAAAGGTATGATCTTTTGTTTTAACCTTTAAGTTTGGTCAAAAGGTAGATATACAACATGTCTGTGGTAAACTCTACTTGGGTAGAGCTTTGTCTATGACATCAATAAGATAGCAGAAAAGGAGATCAACAGGGTGTTGATCCCTCACAATAATCCTGTACCCGTCCACAGACAAACGCCTGTTTGTGGAAGCCTCTGGTTCAGGTGGAGGTTCAGCATAGCCCACATTCCAGGAGAGCCATTTAAAGAGTTTAGATCAGGAACAAATGGACACACTCCTCTGTTGTCTCCCAAACTCTGACCTGGAAACAGTTGCATGCCTCGAAGAGCCTGGCTATCACTGTGTTTAGCTGTGAACCTGCAACCACAACCATCAGCCAAGGGGTCCAGAAGGACTCTGCACCCTAAGGCCTTGCTGGAGTCTTGCCTCCCCCTTAATGTGGGTCTCAGAGATAGACTTACAGTGACCCTGTAACTCACACCAGGTCTCTGAGCATGGTCCCAACTTAGTACCACTCACTCAGGGAACCAGAGGAACACTTGACCACCCAATTCACTGAGACACGCTCATTGACCGTTGTCCCCAGCAGATGGTGTAGGCTCCTCTGTCTCACAGCCCAAGAATTTTCCTGCTCCTGGTGGGCGACCTGCCTGCCTGCAATTCTGTGAAAATCTCACCAGCCTTTGTTCCATAACAGATTGTAAATGGTCTGAGTTTCAGTTCCAGCCTCTCTGCCTCAGCCAGGAACTCTCCCACCTGCTCCACCTGCCCTAGGAATTGCTGGGAAGCTCAGCTGACTGGGAGTCCTCTTTGGAGACTCATAATCAGTTACCCTGCATTGCAAAGACTAAAAGGAAGTGACAATATTATTTAAGTATTTAAAGAAAAGAAGTATCAATGCAAATTGTATCTCCATCAAAATATCCCTACAGGAATATTTTAGTCTATTGGACTTGCTATAAAAATACCTTAAGCTGGGATATTTATAATTTATTACTCACCGAGGAGTCCAAGATCAAAACATTAGTCAATTTGGTGTCTGATAAGCATTTGTTCTTCACAGGTGATAACCTCTTATTTTGTCCTCATAAGAGGCAAAGGAGTTAATACTTTTCCCTCAACACCTTTATTGGCATTAATGCTACCCCTGAGGGCATTGAACCCTCATGAGCTAATCATCCTGCAATGTCCCACCTCTTATTATCATCACCTTGGAGGTTAGGTTTCAACATCTGAATTTGGGAGGAGTATGTACATGTACACATGAGCTATATCAAAGAATGAATAGGAAATCATTGTATTATTAGATGGAGAGAACATTGCATTAGCAATTGATTATCCACTAAAATATAAGCACTACTACTGATGTCTCTGCTTTTTATTCTAGCCACCCTGATAAGTGTGTATCTCATGTGATTTTGATTTTCAATTTCCTAAATTGAAATTTTGGCTGGCAAATTCTACCAAAAATTTAGAATAAATTATACCAATTTTCTGAAACCGTTTTCAGAAAATAGAAGGAACATTATCTGAATCATTTTAAAAGGCCAACACAGCTGTATCATAAAGCTGGTTGAAGATATTATAACAAAGGAAAATGACCAGCCAGTATCTCACAAGCAGAATTTTGGTGAAAATTGTAGCTCATCAAATTCAAGTGAATTGTATAGCACAATCAAGTATGTGTTTAACATTTAAAAATCAGTTACTGTGATCTAACATATTGAGGGGGGTTACATGAGCAAAATCATACCAATTGGTACAGAAAAGGCATATAGTAAAATCCAATATTCATTTCTGATATTAAAAAAGAGGAATTAAATTCTTCAACTTGATTTAAAGTATCCACAAAATCTTGTAGCTATCATATTTAATGATGAAAAACCAAATTCTTTCTCTCTGAAACTGTCGTGTCAAGGATATTTCCATATCACTTCTACCCAACACCATCTTAGAAGTCCTACATGAGGTAACTATTGTGGTTTTGATCTTAAACATTCTCCCAAAACTCATGTGTTAAAAGTTTGGTCCCTTATAGCACTATTGAGAGGTGGCAGCAACTCTAGAAAGTGGAGCGTAGTTGGAAGAAGTGGGTCACTAGGAACGTGCTTTCCAAAGGCATATTTTGTCTTCAGTCCCCCCTCCCTTCCTGTTTGTCATGAGACAAGCTCCTTTCCTTTGCCACACGCTCCCACATGATGCTTCTGCTTCATCTCACCCTAGACCTAAAAACATTGGTACCAGCCAACCATGACCAAGCCCCTGAAACCATGGACCATAGTAAGCTTTCTTCTTTTAATTTGTTTTTCTCAGATATTTTGCCACAGAAATAAAAAGTTAACCTAGTAACATAGATGATAATATGGATATTTACCAGACAGGAAGAAAATACAATTATCTTTTCAGATAGCATATTTCTGTACATAGATAATTGCAAGGAACACACACACACACACACACACAACTATATCTAATAAGCAATTAGAGCAAGGTTACAAGATAGTAGGTTGACATTAAAAATCCTTTAATTTCTAAGTACCAGTAAAAACAAATGGAATTTGAAATTAACATATTTGCAAAACTCATGCAATGAGGAAAAATCAAGTGACTAAATTAGACATGCACAAAGATATTAAGAAACATTTCACTAAAGAAGATATAATGGATCTTCAAATTACAACTGGTCTGACACACAAACAACTGGATTAATTAGGTTTAATGGACTATTCATCTGAATCTTGTTATCTACAGCATGCAAGCAGGTAAGTATCCAGATCTCAGCTGTATTGACTTACAACAAAGTTGAGTTATAATGTGCCCTCAGAGCTCATTGGATTTATAAGTCAAAGTCCACAATGTACAAATAACAAAGCTCATGAGAGCCAGCGATGTAGCTCAGTGGTTCTGGTGCAAGGGCCTGGTTCAATCCCCAGTAACCACATACAACAAGCTGTAGTGGGTTGCTGAGGGTGGTGACTCACGGCCACCAGCAATCAGAACCACATACCACAGTGCCAAGCGTGGTGGCTCATGCCTGTAATCCCAGCACTTGGGAGGCAGAGGCAGGAGGATTGCTGTGAGTTCAAGGCTAAGTTCGGGACCAGCCTGAACTACAAAATAAGACCCAGAAAAGCTCATAAAAAGATATTTGGCCTTTTAGCTATTAGGAAACTGAAAATTAAAATCACATAAGATACAATTATGCATTTATCAGAGTGGATATGATAAAAAGCAGTTACAGTAGTACTAGTGGGGTTGTAGATAAATTGGATCACTTGCATTTCTGATGTAAACTGGTCAAGCCACCCTGTAATACAGTTTTGCAATTTCTTTTAAAACATGCAGAAACCATACTGTCCAATAGTTGCACTATGGAAATTTATTTAGAAAAATGAAGATTATATTCATTCAAAATCCTGTATGCAAATGTTTATAGTATTTTACTCATAAAAAACAAAACCTGAACACCATGTAGGTCCCCTTCAGAGGTGGACGATTCAGCTTGGGTAATCATGCTACAAACTGCTACTTGACAGTAAAGAGAAATGAGCTATTAATAGATAGTATACTCAGTTGAACTTCTAGAGAATGATGCTGAATGAAAAAAAGAAAGCTAATCTAGAAATATTATATGTTTTACTTTAACCATAAAACATTCATGAAACTGAAAGCAAATTACTGCTTGCCAGGGTTAAAGAAGGGCAAGGAATAGGAGGGCAGTAGCTGTGGTTATAAAACATGTTACAAGGGATTTGTGAAGATAGAAAGGTGCATCCTTATCAATGTCAATGTGCTCTTTGTGATATTTTAGTGTCATTTTGCAAGATGTGACTAGTGGCACAAACTTGATAAGGCTGTTAGGATAATGGTATCATTTCTTTCAACTTTGTGTAAATCTACGATTACCACAAAAATTAAAAGTTAATTAAAAATTCAGTAACAATATGTGTGCTCAACTGAATAAAATCTAAAGAAATGTTATTTAATCATTTTAATAGGGTCATACCACCAAACACCTACATGCTCATGCATCATGAAATCAAAGCATGTAACTTCATATTGATGAATAACCTGCATACCCCTGAGGACAAGCACTGAACCTCCCACCAGCGTATGTATTTAAAATACTGTCACAACCCAGAACCTAGTAGAAATGAAATCAGGCATTAGTGTAAAAATAAAATGCATAGACCCTATCTCCTTTTTGTTCCTGTACCTGATTTTTATCTTCATAACACCTTGGGAAGCTTTGGGTTTGTTTGTGATAAGCTGAAACTTTTGACATTTTCCAGCCTGATAATATACATAACAGAAAACTGAGTCAGGAGAGAAAAATACATATGAATTTAAAAATTACTCTAGCAAGGTTGCATTGCTAGTAAATGAATCAATACAACTGATTTCACCAAATTAGTGATATTTAGAAAGATGATCAATCATGAGAAATTTTAACCTAGAAATAGTATATTGAAAACCTTCAATTTTGTCCCTCATGACTTAAACCAACACATAGATTTTTTAAAAAGATTCATATCACAGTGACATATGTGCATCATTATTTAGAGCAGCTCAGTCTGTGTTAGGCAAATCTTGGAAACAACCCTAATGTCCATCAACTGGAGACTGGATAAGGAAGATGTGTGTGTGTGTGTGTGTGTGTGTGTGTGTGTGTGTGTGTGTGTGTGTGTTTTAAAGAATGGAGTATTGCTCTGCCATAAAGAATGATAAGTTTGGGCTGGGCATTTAACTCAGTGGTTCTGTGCAAGAGACCAGGTTCAATCCCCATTAACCACATACAGCGATGCAAGGTGTGGAGACTCATGCGCACCAGCAATCAGTACCACATACCACATACCACATACCACATACCACATACCACAGTGCTGGGGATGGTGGCTCACGCCTATAATTCCAGCACTTGGGAGGCAGGCAGGAGGGTTGCTATGAGTTCAAGGCTGAGCTCAGGGCCAGCCAGTACTACAAAAGTAAGACCCTGTCTCAAAAAAAAAAAAAAATGATAAGTTTGAGACATTTATACTCAAGTGGACACACTTTGCAGACATACTCATAAGTGAAATAAGTAAGTCACAGATGTGTAAATACCATATCTTTTCTCTGGTATGAGAAAGTGAAGATGTAAAAGGCTTCTAGAATGTATGATAGGAGTTGATGTCATTTTAAATAATTATCCTTACTTCAAAAGACAATATTTTAAAAACTTTTTAACATTGTTAATATTCCTACAAGTATAGGAAGGTTGAATTATTGTTGCTTTGGAAACCAAATTTCCTTAGGTCCTTTTTGTATGTGTTCATAACAGCTTAGAGTTGCAAATTTTTATCAGTAAGCAAATAGTAAATATGCTATGTTATAATATTCATATAATAGTCTATTGTCGCACAATTAGAAAATATACTGCTGGTGTCCTCAGAAGCACGGTGAATCTCAAAACTTTGTATATAGTGAACAAGACAACCAGTCACAAGAGTACATACTGTGTATTTCCAATAGATGTAACACTAGGAAGAAATCTACAGTGACAGAAAACAAATCCGTGTTTGAAGCTCAGGCTGTGGAAATAATTCCAGGGGTAGAAGAAATGTTTTATATTTTGATTTTGATGTTAGTTACATGAGTGTAAGAACTCAGCAAAACTCCTTGAAATTTACATTTAAACTGAAATTTTTATCATATAGAAATTATTAATCAAGATAATTGAACTAAAGAGAAATTAACAATTTTACTGGAATTAGCAGAATAAAAGATAAAACCAAACAATTATCAAATTAGATGCAGGGAAAATATTTAACAAAGTCAAAACCCAGTCATGGTTTTTAAGAAATTAAACCTTTTAGTAAATGCTTATTTAAAGCAAAAGAAACCAAGGGACTCCTTCATGGACAACTGGAGGCAGTGGTGTGTGAGGGAAGCTTAGAAGACTCGCGCTGGAAAACACAGGTACAGAGTTATAGGGGTGACAAGTTCAAATACGGCAAAGCAACCTGATAGTGAAACCCACCAGATCCAATCCAGTGTTTAAAGTGGGAAACTTGGCCTCCTCCGCATCCCAGAAGCCCTGTACTTTAGGTCCAAACAACATTCTTCTTAGGAGAAGATTTCATGTCCCGAGGGAAGGTGCTGGCACTGCAGTAGGAGCTGGGCTACTGGGGTCAGCTACTGGGCTGTCCATGGTAGGAGAGAGGATAGTGGCTGAGATACTTACAGTTAGGGCTCCAGAGAAGTTAGAAGCCAGAGAATTATTCAGAGGGCGGTGATGAGCTAGCACCAGTGGGCCTTTGGAGAATTAAAATAACAAGCGTGTAGTCCTGATTAAGGACATAGAGCCGAACACTAAGAGTCCTTGCCCAGGGAGTTGCATCTGCAAGCCTCAGTTGTGACCAGTGACACCACGGGGAGAGGAATAATTGGAGCAGCGCCACAAAAGGCATTTTTCAAGTGTTTCATCAAAGAATGGCAGCTCTATGCTCGCAGGTCCCTGTCCACCACCCACCCCTGCACAGAAGCCTTCTACTCCTAGCTAAAACCAACTAGGTGAAACGGGGTTCTCCGACTGGATGGTGAAAGCACGTGGCTGTAAAGATGGAGATGTGGGTAAACAGTCAAGGGAGGGTGTCTTAACCAAAGGGGTGATGCAGTATACACATCCACTGACTTATTGAATGAAAACACAGAAGTGACCACAGGGGTTATAGTGGGGGACAGGAAACAGAGACTGAAAAGGCTCTTTCAGAAAAGAGCGGAAGCCTGGTGCTGGCCCACACTGCGTCCTTCCCTTTCCAACTTGGGGTGTCCTCTCAGGGCAGCCTGTCGCTACGGTGCTTGGCAGTAGTCCCAGCACTTGGGAGGCAGGAGGACTGAGGCAAGTTTCAGGCCAGCCTGCACTTCACAGTGATATAGTATCTCCAATAACACCTCCTCCCTAAAAACAAACAAACAAACAAACAAAGTCAAAAATTTGTAGCAAGCCTGGCCCACAGAAGCCAGACTGAAACCAAACCTGGAGAAGGGAGGGAGCAGGCTCAGAGGCCCGTCTGGACTCCTAAGCACAAACACACTGGCAGCCAGCAAAGAGAACAAATCATAGGAGGGCTATTTAATTAAAATAATTGATGAAATGATCAGAAAGCTTAAAGAGAACTCATCAAACTGTTGGTTAGCTAACCAATGATATGTGACCATTTTAATAAGAACCGAGACCGTGAAATGATAGCAAACAAACTCGCGTATAAAAATTTCTACTGAAAATGAGAAACAAGAACGGCCAGTATGAAGAGATAGATTTGAAACTGGAATATAATATTAATGCAGCAACTTATCTAGAGAGATAGTTTAAAAACATGAACATAATACAGAGACTGGACTCATCAGCTGTTGAAGACTATAAAAAAATAAACAAAATTATAGAAGTTAAGGAAAGATTAGAAGATGACACAAAAAGGGTAAAAATTTATTCACCTAAATTATACCAGAAAATTTCCAGGTCTAAGGAAAGAATTCAACTTCCAGGGAAACAAGGCATATAGAACCTCAAAATAGCCAGGATCACAAAAGAACTTCTTTATGACACATAGTCAAAATTCCAAAAATCCAGCACAAGGACAGGATACTAAGAGTTGTCACAGAAAAATGTTATGTAACATAATAAAGGCAAGTCAATAAAAATAGCAGATTTCTCAGCACAAATCTAAAAGGTCAGAAGAGTTTGGAGTAAAGTTTTATAAGCCATGAAAGGGAATAACTTTCCATTCAAATGTGTATACCCCATAATACTACCTTTCAAAGTTGACAGAGATATAAATCATTCCCAAAAAAGAGCATTTTAAGAAATTCATGGCTACTGAGCCAGTACTGCAGCAAGTGCTCAGAAGAATCCTCAACAGAGACAATGAAACCAACACCACCAAATAGCCCAAAGGAAACAATACATCCAGCAGGGTGTGTAGTTGGTGAAAAGGAAGAATAAAGATACCAGGGACATAAAAAGAATGCGAAGCCAAGATTTAGTCATTACCTATCAGAAATAACCTGCTTAGCTTCCCGTAAAAGACACAGATTTGATGACTGGATCAAAACACAAAATTCAGCTGTCTGATACAGATAAGAGACACATCTCCTCCAGAAATAAAAATACATATGAAAAAACCAAAAGGTGGAAAATGATGCTCTGTGCCACAAGAGCCCAAAAGAAACCCAGAGGAATTATCCTATTTTTGGACAAAACTAATAAGAAAAGACAAAGTCAAAAAACACTGGTAAAAGGGACAACTCAACAGGAAAAGATAAAACACACATATATAACAATATATATGTTATGCATAACATCTACAGAACATCTGATTTGGTCCAGCACATCTACATATAAAAGATCAGATAAACATTAAAACTAGGTAAAGATTTATATCTTTACGTTCCCCTAAAGTCTCACACAGTCTTAAGAGGGATGATTGGACGATAGGACAGTAATTGGATTGTAGAGTCATATAAACGGTTCGCTGTTAGAAGACGGGTCCGGTCAGAAGAGGCAGATAACTGTGGGGCTAACCCAGGTGGTTATCATCTCCCTTTGCAGCTGTTTTCTGGGCTTCCTCTGCTTCCCAGCTTCCCTGGAGTGAGCAACTTTTCCTCTGCCACGTCCCCTGCCACAGCCCTCTGCCATAGTGTCCAGCTCCAGAGCCAGCTGGCTATGGACTGAGACACAAGCCAAATAAACATTTCCTCCCTTCATTTATGAGCATTGAATATTTTGTCAGCAACAAGCAAAGTATCTGAGGTACACAGCCATAGTGGGAGAATTAAACACCCCACTCTCAAAAGTACAGAGGTCAGCCAGGTCAAATAATCAAGAAGAAATAGCAGAGTTGAATGAATCTATCCAGCAAGGTATTAACAGGTAGCTGCAATGCTTCACTCGGCAGCAATAAAATGCACATTTTTCCTCATCAGCACTGGAAACTTTTTCCAAAAATAGATCACATCTTAGAAACCCAGGAATGGGGTCAGAGATGTAGCTCAGTGAAGGTGCACGTGCCTGAGAAGTGCAAGGTCCTGAGCTTGATCCCCGCTACTGAAAAAAAACCCAAACAAACCAACAAAAAAACACGATCATGGAATTAGAAAAGATACTAGAATCAAATGATAATGGCAGCACAGTGTAGTAGAACCTGTGGAACGCAGTGGGCACAAACCTAACAGAGAAGTGAATGCCCACAGGAACAGAACTATCTGAGGAAATTACTGGACACTGGATAAAAAAATATATATTTTTTTATACAATGGAGTATTGTTCTGCCATGAAGAATGATAAGTGTGAGTCATTTATACTCAAATGGACGTACCTTAAGGGCACACTCATAACTAAAATAAATATGTCACAGATGTGTAAATACCACAGCTTTTCTCTGGTATGAGAAACTGAAGATGTAAATGAGTTCTAAAATGTACTATAGATATTGTGAAATAGAAACTATTCAAAGGGAAAAGAGTGGGTAGGGTCAAGTAAAGAAGGCAAAGAAAAAACTTGATGGTTAAGAAAAGGAAGCAAAGCTTATGTATTTCAGGAGCAGGGGGCTATAATTGGCAGAGCAGTGGGAAAATGAGAATTAAGTTGTGTCATATACTGGTAGAAATTCTCAATGTCAAGTGTGGTCATGACGTGTATATAAAATGTACTTATAAAATCAATAGGGCAATAGGAAAAAATGAGAATTAGCTGTGTCATATACTGGTAGAAATTCTTAATGTTGAGTGTGATCATGATGTGTATATGTAATGTCCTAATTAAGATTTAAATAAATAACAATGAAATTAATTAATGAAACACTCAAACTCCTAAAAAAATGAGCAATACAAATCAAAAGCTTGTACAAAGAAGGAAATTATAAATATTAGTGAAGAAATTAATATAATTGAGACTAAAATCAACAAGGGACTTGTGAATCAGAGTTGGTTCTTGGAAGGATAAATGAAGTTGACAAAACCTAAGCCAAACTTACCAAAAGAGAGAAAAGATTCATATCAACTTAGTTAGAAATATAAAGCTGAAATCACAATGAGCCCACTGAAGTCCACAGAATGATAAGAATTACTTTCTTTAAAAATCTTTCTTCCAGGGCCGGGTGTGGTGGCTCATGCCTGTAATCCCAGCACTTGGGAGGCAGAGGCAGGAGGATTGCTGTGATGTGAATTTGAGGCTGAGCTCAGGGCCAGCCTGAACTACAAAGCGAGACCCTGTCTCAAAAAAAAAAAAAAATCTTTCTTCCAATAAATTAGAAAATCAAAAAGAATTGAATTAATTCCTAGACACCAAGAAGATATAATTAATAGATAATAAAATAGAAGCATTAATTTTAAAAAATTACCAATCAAGAAAAGCTAAGAACACTTACCAGAAATTCATAGAAGATTAAATGTCAATATTTCTCAAACTCTTCCTGAAACTGAAATGGAAAGAACACTGCTGCCTAATTCATTCCTTGAAGATAAAATTACTATGATGCCAACACCAAATGAGAACTTACCAAAAACAAAAAACTACACACAAGTTCTTTAATGGACATAGATGCAAAATCCTAGACAAAATAATGCAAAACAGAATAGAGCAAATCATTAAAAAGGTTATACATCATAATTAGTTTAGTTTCATCCTAGGACCTAAGAATGGTTTGACATGTGCCAATTAGTAATGTGATTGGCTGCATGAACAGAGCAGGAAAAGTCACATGATCATATCAATCGATGCATAAAATGCCTTTAAGAAGTCCAACATTCATTCATGATTAAAACAGATGAAAAAGGTATAGAAGAAGATGGCCCCTCAAGCTGACAAAAGCCACTTGTAACAAACCATTGATAACATTATATAAATAAGGAAAAACTGAAAGCATTCCTTCTAACACCAATAGTAAAGCAAAAAGAATGTTCACTTTTTAATTCCTGTTCAGTGTGGTACTTACAACTTTAGATAGAATCAAGCTGTAGAAAGAGATGAAATTGAGAAAATTATGAAAGACTCAAACTATTCTTATTTGCAGATGACATGATCTTTTACCAGGAGAATCTTAGAATTAATAAACAAATTCACCAACATGGCAGGAAACAAATTAAACTACAAAAATCAATACCATTCCTATCCATCAAAACTGAATCAACTGACAAATCATAAAAATGATCCCATTCACAGTAGTTTCAGAAAGTTAAATAACTTGCAATAAACTTAACCAAGTAAGCGAAAGATAGCTATACAGAAAACTGCATTGCTCGAAAAAAGTGATTGAATGAGACATTAGGAAATGAGATGTTATCTACTATGCTTGGACAGGCAGAATCAGTATTGTCAAAATGGCTATTTTGTCAAAAATTATATATATAATTAAATTCTTGTCAAAATCCTATGAATTTTTCACAGAACTACAAAATACTGTTTGAAACTTCATATGAAGCCAGCAGAGACCCAGAATAGACAAAATAATTCTGAGAAACAAGGATAAGGCTGCAAGCATTAAAATTCCAGGCTTCAATACTACAAAGCCTCAGTGGTAAAAGCAGAATGATTACTGGGAAAAACAAGCATCTTGACAAGTGAGGCAGATTAGTGGCAGGAACAATTGCAAGCACCTTCAGCCATGTAATTTTTGACCAGTGGGTCAATGTTGGAGCAAAGAAAACCTCTTCATTAAATTGTTCTGGGAAAACTATCCACATACCTGAAAGAATGCATCTTGATTCATATCTCTCAACCTGTTCTAAAATCAAATTTAAATGGATCAAAGTCCTATTTATAAAAACAGATACACTGAGCCTTCTTGGAAAAATATTAGATAAAGCTCTTGAAAACACAGGTATTAGAAAGGACTTTCTGAAAAGAAATCCAATTACATGAGAAATTATACTAAGAATCAAAAAGAATCAAAAAGTAGCATAATATTTAATTTAAAAGGTTCTGCTGAAGAAAAGAAATAGCCAACACAGTAAAGAGACAACCCAATGAATAAGAAAAACATCCTACCAACTACTACTCATATAGAAATAATATAATACTTATACAAAAACTCATAAAACTGGGGCCGGGGATATAACTCAGTGGTTCCGGCACCTGTCTTGCAAGCGCAACAACCCGAGTTCAATCCCCAGTAGCCACATAACAATACTGGGCGTGGAGACTCACGCCCAGCAGCAACCAGTACCACATACCACAGTGCCAGGTGTGGTGGCTCACGCCTATAATCCCAGCACTTGGTAGGCAGAGGCAGGAGGATTGCTATGATGTGAGTTGGAGGCTGAGCTCAGGGCCAGCCTGAACCACAAAGCAAGACCCTGTCTCAAAAAAAAAAAAAAAAAACCCACAAAAAACAAACAAACAAACAAACAAACAAAAACGTAAAACTACATACCCCCTACAAAAAGGACCCCGCACCAAAAAATGGGCAATTAAAGTGAATAGACACTTTTCAGAAGATGTACAAATGGCCAATAAATACATTAAAAATTTTAGCATTTTTGGCCCTTAGATAAATGTAAATTAAAAAATCAAAGATTTCACCTCACTCCTGTAAGAATGGCTGTTATGAAAGAGTAATAAAATAGCAAATGCTGATCAGGCTGTGCAGCAAAATAAAACTTTCCATGTTTGTGGTTGGAAGGTAAACTAGTAAACTACTATGGAAATCTGTATGGAGAGATTCCTCAAAAAATTAAAGTTAGAAATTTCATTTGACCCAGCTCAAACTCTTTGGGATCTCTTTCTAACAGAACTAAAACTATCGTGTCACAGTGATCTATGCTCACCCATGTGTATAGCAGGAATGCTCATAACAGCTAAACCAGGGAATCAGTTCCTGTGCTCATCATCAGACGGACAGGTTAATACAGTGCAATTATATAGAGTCTGTGAGAAGATCAAAATTCAAAAGTTCAAATACAATTTTATTAGATAAATATAACTTTCATATTATATTGAATAAAAATATCATAAGTCATCCATGATAAGGACTATCTGCACCTAGATTTAAACTTGAGAAAAGATCTGTATAGGAAAATTTTAAAAATAATCCTAAACAACATTAAGTGCTTACATAAAAAGAATGGCATGCTATGTTTATGTACTGGGAGACTCAATATTGTAAAAATATTAATTCTTCTAAATTATAAAATAGAAATAGTATAATTTAAATCTAGGTTCAAATATGATTTACTTTAGAAATTTGACAAGTAGACCAAAATTAATTACAATTTCAAAGGACCAAGAATAACCAAAGCATCTTGAAAAATGTTTGAAAACTTATACTATTAATTATCAATGATTATAAAAAATGATAGTCACTAATATGAAGAAATATTTGTGTAAGAATAGACATAGA
>PVIR01036613.1:0-15651 GCA_004026965.1 Petromus typicus | reverse complement strand
GGAGCCTAGCCCTCTTCTTGGTCTCAACATCTGCAAACTAGCAACTTCTATAGTGAAGGTGCAGAGTGAAAGCTACAAACTCCTGAGCTGTCTTCAAATGATTCTGCTTCTCACTATTAATTCTTTTTTTTTTTTTTGAGACACATTCTCACTTTGTAGTTCAGGCTGACCCTAACCTCAGCCTCAAACTCACAGCAATCCTCCTGCCTCTGCCTGCTGAGTGCTGAGCTTATAGGCATGAGCCACCACTCCCAGAACTGTGGTATATGGTTCTCATTGCTGGTGGGCTTGGGTCACCACGCCAGCATTGTTTATATAGTTACTGGGAACCAAACCTGGGCCATCTCCCTTGTAAGGCAGGCATTGGAACCACTGAGCTCAATCCTAGCCCAACCCCTTATTATTAATTCTTGGCCAGAATTAATCATCAGACATTCATTTGAGATGCAAAAACTAGAATATGGAGGAAAACACATTGTCTTCTTAAGCCCATAAACACCAAGACTATTAAAAGTATTCACTTATATAGAGAAGGGCATGAAATTACATAGATGACTTAAAAGTAGTTTCTAACTGTGCAGTTTGGCCTTCTTCCTTGCTTTTTTTCTAGGCACCATGAAATTTTATTGAAACTCATTGAGTTCAAGCAAACAATTGATGTTATCAGGAAGAAATTAAATTTTCAATGATTGATAGATTAACTAATATTTATAATTCTGCATATTAATTTACAGAAAACATTTAATTATTTCTCATTCATTTTTTGAGCTAAAGAGTTCCTTCATATTTTTCCAATTTACAGCTAGAACATACTTAGACACTTACACAGAAAATCTGGAAGATTCTATGCATCTGGTGGGTATGTTTAAGAGCTAAGAAATGATAACCAAAAAACTTAATTCTTTAACGTGATAGTAATATTTGCAAAAGGTGTCTGTTAACATATGCTTTGCTTATTGATAAATTTATTAAATCAAGTAGTAGGAGACTAATGTACTATCAGCATAACTGCAGTGAATAAATGTCCTTCAGAACACATTAGAGTTTAATCTACGAACTCAAAGCTGACAACTCATGCTTTTGCACATCACTTGTGTATCTGAAAACAAAGCTCAGTCCTCGTGTATTTTAATGTCATGCACCTTTCTAATTGCAGAGCATCACTGAGAAGGTAAGTCTGCTTCCTCTGGTACACATTTATTCACTTTTATCAATCCCCTCCTCTGATGTTTCTTCTTCTGTTCAGGCTGAATGGACTGATTTAGGTGCTCACTGCCTGTTTTTTGGAACATGTGTATACTGTGCTTTCTTGTGAGTGTGTTGCTTCAAAGTTTCCCCCACAGACAGATGAAACTCATTCATAGTTACTTAGCCTCAGGGATACATGCATTTAATTTCAATGTGTGCTTCTTGTATTTCAACCTATGCACACAGAAAAACATATTCAAAAAATATGTCATAGATTGAAGATGAAGATATTGACAGTTATTTTATTCTTATATGTTTCTCCTGTCATGTTTACATGAAATGTTAGTATATCGTGATGACAAATGGACAATGGACAATTATAGAGTTATAATAGAAAGAGAAAGGGATTAGAGTGGTTGATGGATGGTTAACTGCCAAATACCAACAGCTCTAGATACCCTTATAATTTGAAGGGAAGGGATATGATGGATGGAGATTTAATTTAAATTCAGGAAAGCTAGGAGAAATATACATAAAACTAAATCCACCAACAGAGTATGAACAAAAAAAAATTAAGGATCTATGCACATCACTTGTGTATCATTGTTTGGATATTTTACAGAAGAGTGAAGAAAGAAAAAGTTGAAAGAAAAGCATTCATTTAATTACTTTTCCACTTAATTTTCTTCTGTTGTTTAGCTATATTTTACAATATCTCTACTGGAAACTTGAATCATATTTCATTTCACTAATAGATACAAAAGTGTTATACAATAGTATTATATGTAATGACTACAGGGTGTGCTGTTTTATTTCACTTATACTTTTCTGTGACCTGAATCAGTTGGCAGTAAAAATGATCTAATAAAAATTTCACCGCATGGCAAGAATACACCTAGCATTACTGTATCTATGTGAGGAATTTGAATAGATGCATCAAAAAGGCACATTTGAGTCAGTCAAGTTCAAGAAGCTGTGCTGAGTCATAACTTAAGAAAGAATATTCATTGTCTCTTACAGAATCTGGACGTGTGACCCTGTAGTTGAATGCTTATTTTTCCTGTGATTATCACAGCCTTTTTGTCACATTCATTAGTGTCAAAAAAGAAAAAAAGAAGTTCAAGGAAAAAAATAGTATTCAGGATACCATATGTTCTAGGTTAGCTAGAGAGCAAGAGTGAGAAATCAGTGAGTGAAGCCTATGTTCTGTCTGATCACACTTAGCATCCTTAATTGCAGATTCTTCACCTGCAATTGAGATGAAACTCACTCCTTAAGGAACCCCTAGGCAATCATATGAGTTCTTAGGATGTTTTCATAAGTATCAGAATTTTGCTCTGAAATGGCTTCAATAAGATACCCAAGGTAAAATACTCCCTCTTGGAATGAAAAATGTTTGTCAACACTTTGAATTAAGTGACTTCTAATAGGAAGAATAATTCTTGTGGAAAAAAATGAGATCTCATAATAGAGTGATGTAGAAGTCTACATCTGCAATGTGGTTATCTGTTTCATCAGTTATAGCTAGTCTAGTCGGGGTCTGTGACTCCTTCAGGATTTAGCTCTTCCCTTCTGTTTTCTGAAATAACATCTAGATGTTGTGTTGTAGGAAGTGTGGTATAATGTGAATGATGGCTTCCTCTGGATTTCAGACCAATAGCAGAAGAGCAAAAACAAAGTCCCCGGGGGGACTTTCATTAAGTGATGGTTAAAGAAATTGCTCATATTCCTTACATTGTTGATCAATATCTAGTTATAGTATTCTACCTGACTGTAGAAAAGGGGCAAATAAAACCACATGTTTTGAAAGAATAAGAAGATGTATTTTGAGAAAGGCCAGCCTGCTACCACAGGACTGAATCTATACATTACTTTCCCACTTCCAGCTATTCCATCTCCTCTAAATACCTGTCTGACCTGAGAGGCAGACAAAGCACTAAGAGATTCAACATGTGGACTAACTTCCCAGCTGTAGAGGGGGTCAAACATTTGCTACCTGCCTCTGTGTCCCAGTCCCTGGAGTAAGTATGAGCTAGATCTCTGTCTTCCCTCTCTCATCAAAAAAATAAATATGCAAAACAATTGTACAAACTTGTTGCTGTAAATGGGCTACCTTCTATAGAATGTGAAATTTTACCTTCTCATCCAGCAATCCTTGAGACTGCTAGATCCATAAAGATTTTGAGTTCAAAGGCTAATAACAGATTTCTAGACTTGAGACATTCACTTGTATTTTAAATTTCATAGGATAATTGACTTAAAAATCACAACTCTGCAGTAAAATAATAAACTAAATATTTGAAAAGATTAACGACATATATAATCTTTAAAACTACTCATGCAGAAAGCCAGATAGCTCAATCTGTGCAAAATTCTTGTCAGAGATAATGGTGTGATCATTTTTACCAAAAATGTCTCTGTAAATTGCCATGTGATTATACCAGAATCATTTATTTACAAATTCTAATTTGCAAGACAGCCAGCATATGTTTTATAGTCTATTTAATTTCCCTAAGTACTCTTGTGGACATTTTGGTATTAAGAAGATATTTCTTTTATTATATTGTATAGGCTTGAATAATTTGTCCATTATAAAAATGATTAATGAGTCTAACTGGAGATTGTGTGTGTCTGTTCTCTATGAGCATGATATTACCTCAACAGGAGCTGTTCTTCACTCCAGGTAAAGGTTTCCCTGAAGGACAGAGAGATTTCCTGAGGAAGCTACTTGCCAAGACAGAGCTGTGACAGTGAGCCTGGGCTCGGCTCTGTGTAAGGATATACAGTACCCGAAGGATCCTGTGAAGAACACCTCTCCCAATCTCTCCATATGCACATATGTCTTCTGAGCTGTCAGAAAAATCTCTTGATTGCTTGCCAGTCTTTTTCTTGTAGTCGTTGGATAACAGAACAAATAATGATAAAATACTTGTGTCAGAGACTTGAACCAGCAGTGGCATGCAGCTTTGCAGCCATTTCAAGCCCATAAATCCACCTCCATAAATATCATTGGTTTGGCCTCCTCTTCCACAGACCAGCTGTCTCATTTGGTTGTTACTTAAAGGGCTGGCATGGAGAGCACTGTGGTATGGCTCTCATGCAGTCTGACTTTTTCAAATGCCTCATGACTGTTGACTGGTCCAGAGGAAACTCAAGGTGGACATAGGGAAACATGTCATGGGTCTGGAGAGGTGCTAGAGTAGTCATGACCTCAAGTGTTTGTTTTATTTTTCAAGGACTCTTAGTTTGCAGCTGGATTTCCTATATCAAGTTGGTTAGAAGTAGTTCAAGCAACTTGAGAGTAAAAAAAGAATTTCCTGCAGTGAAGCATATTTATTTTGGCTAATGGTGAGATATACCCAGACTTATAGGATCATCTCTAGTGCTGTCACATCAAGTATTTTCCTTTTCCTCCCTCTTAGACACATGACAGGATTGTATCCCCTTACTGCCTTATTAGCAAGATTAACATGACCTTTGTTGATCAACAAGAGAGAAAAGACCAAGGCAAAAGAATATCCCAGTGCAGAAAAATCCTCCTTCCATGCATTCCAACAAGAACTTCTTCCTTCTCTATTCAATTTCTATAAATATTCCCATCCCTCACACTTTTCTGTCAAGCAAGGCTCCAGAATGAAAGATTTTCACCCAACGCTAGTGGCCAAATATTACCTTCCAGTCCCCACTTCCCAGCTTGGAGAGTCAGTGACTGACAGCATTGAGTTCACTTTACACTGAGTGTTTCTTGTGAAGATAAAAGGTTTCCCCATCAGCCAAAGCTTCAAATGGTGAACAACTCACCCATAAGAGTGATGTCTACAACTCAGGGCTTGAATGCTTTGAAGGACCACACTTCCTACTGAAGACGCCAAGGCCATTTCAAAGAGGAAGAAATGGAGCAGCCCAGTGGGATGGAGAGAAAAGTACAGATATCTGACCCATGAGAGAGTAAATTAGACTGAAAACCATGTAACTTTCAAAAATAATTATAAAAGGAAGTAACAAATGGCACACATAGAAAAGCTTTCAAAAAGTCAGGAAAGGAAGATATAAACACCCATCGAGCTTAAATGAATGAAAAGTGTGTGATATCTAAATGTGACAGTCATTATAAAGAATAGAAATTTGTCTTGTAGCATTGTCCCTACCATGAGGATGAACTGTTCATTTTAATTTTTAAAAAGTGTTCTGAGAGGGCTGGGGATACAGCTCAGTAGTTCTGGTGCCTGGCTTGCAAGCACAGGGGCTGGGTTCGATCCCCAGTAACCACATGCAATACTGGGCTTGGAGACTCACCCCAGCAGCAATCAGCACCACATACCACAGTGCCGGGTGTGGTGGCTCACACCTGTAATCCCAGCACTAGGGAGGTAGAGGCAGGAGGATTGCTGTGATGTGAGTTTGAGGCTGAGCTCAGGGCCAGCCTGAACTACAAAGCGAGACCCTGTCTCAAAAAAACCTAAAATAAATAAGTAAATAAATAAATAAGATAAAAAGGAGTCTGAGAATGTTTATTAAGGTTTTTAACATTAAGATGTAACACACCTGCTGGGGGGGAGACAGATCAAGAGTGTCTTTGCAATAAGTAAGCTTTACATTCTCTGGGAAAGAAAGAAAGGCTGATTCAGGCAGAATGAAGTTACAGAAAGACCAAGGTTTTTGATGATGGAAAACATAAAAGATGTTTGTGATAAAATGGTAATACTAGCATTCAGGAGCACCTACCACATATGAGCCACAAAGTGAGGATTTGCCATGCACTGAATCATTAAACTGTCTCACTTCAGTGAATCATATTATTCACCTTTCTTTTATCGATGTGAGAAAGGAGACAAAGTGGATATCTCTGAGTAACTTCTCTGAAGGTGGAGCTGCAGTTGGAAGCCCCACCTTCACTTAGTTTCCATTTACAGACTTGTAATAAAGGAGATATCCTTAAAATCCCTGGTGGAAGTGAGGCTAGGGAGCTGTGGCAAGGTCAGCTGCTGAAGGACCTGGGAGTGCGAACTGAAAGAGTAGGTGAAATTAAAAGGTCTGCTTTTGGGATTCCCACATTCTTCTTGATAGTAGGAACACAATGCAGATATATTTATTCTTGATGTGACAGAGCATATGACAAAGGAACCAGACCCCACAGGCAGTGCAGAGGTCATACAATTTGAACTTGATTTTAAAAATAGAGAATGATACCTTACTCAAGCCTTGAAGAACATACATTTTGAAGGGAATCATTATATACATTAAACTGGTTATAAAAGGCCTGGAAGAGACCAGATTCTGATTGTAAAGAGATCATACAAAGTTCATGTTAGCAACATTTTATGTTATTTTGTCATCTTCAGATTAAGTGCTGGTCCAGCCAGGATGTATTAAAATGGGGTTTAAAACTCGAACTAGAGAATCCCCTTTCTGATCTTAAATGTATCAGCCAACTCTTTTGTTAGAACAACCGAGATGTATACCTTGCTGTGGAAAAGAGATCATTTTAAACTATAATGAAATGAGCTCTCTCATTCAGTGTTTCTGATCTTAAATGTGAGTAAACTGGGTTTTCTCTACAGCATTCCCCTGCATGTTAAGAGACGTCCATACAAACACATTGAGGAAAACCTCTTACTGTATTCCTCATAAGGAGAACAGAAGTAGCAGTGACCATCTTGTCCGTCGTGTGCAGCCTCCATAGAGGCTAAGGGGAAACTGTCCAGCATGAGCTTCCTTTTGGTCTTTGCTCCATGCACTTCCTTCACAGGGCTGCTGAGTGTGGTTATTCCCCCTTGGAGTCTTGGCAGACCTTCTCAGAGTTGGCCTTGGAGGTAAACTGTTGCTTGCTGTGAGTTTACTGTCGGACTCTCCCTTTGTACTGAAGATTGAAGTTATTTTTTTTTTCCCCTTTGAGGCTTTTTTCTTTGTTGATTTTTTCTTTTTTACTCTTCAGTGACATTTTGAAAAAAATGAAACAATCAACCTCCAACATATTGAATTTTGGGAACTCAAAATAGTATGGTGAGAAGATTCGTAATTATACCTATCTCTCAGGGCATAATGACTTAATTAATGTACCCTTCATGAGCCTTTGCTCTGTGGGAAGCGCACAGCTGCACAGGCTGATGGAAATTAAGGTGTCGTAAAGTGCAGAACCCCGAGTGTTTTGATTGTGTGTGTGTTTTAAATATTTAATATGGAGACTTTTTCTTCCTTTTGCTTTAACTTGTGCATAGAAATCGCTCCTTCCTTCCCTGAGCCCGTAGATGATGCCAGGAAGACAAAAGTATGTAAAGTTGAAACTGCTTAAGATACTACTGACAAAGATCGCCCTAGCTGTGTACCCCAGGCTCAAGACACTTTCTAAACACACATGTTGTTACACTTGCTCTCTTTTGCTCAGTTATTCAACCTAAGAAAATTCCAAAATGGCTCAGATGTAGATTTTTATTTTCACCCTCACCACCTGTCTCCACACTACAAAATAATATATTTTGTTGTTTCCCATTCCTCCAGATACATTTGAATCTATCTCTCCCACTCATTTGAAAAGGGGAATTAATCACATTTTCTTTGAAAGAGAGGCCTCGGATCAGGAGAGCTGGTGCTTCGTGAAAGAGGGGTAGAGTGAATTTGGAGCAATTTGGCATCATTTCCCACAGATCCTTTGGTTTCCTTTCATTTCCTGTGTATTAGAAGTGAGAACTGCTCCACTTGGCCCATCTGAACTCTCCACAGGAAAGCTCAATGTTCAGTGAAGTTCAACCTGATTTTCAAATGTTTTCCATGGCCAGAAATGGAGTTGAAGCATGTGGCAGAGGCTGGGGTACTGTTATGTTCCACAAGCACAGGTTCTGAAAGTCTCCCTATCTCTCCTTCTCCATTGTTTCTCTTTTTATGAAAACTTTGTTACAAAGTAAACCACTGAATATCTGAAACAGTTCATTTGTTAGAATTTGTGAGATGAAGACTTTCCCAGTGACAAAGAAATCCTGGAAAATTCCCAGTGGAGTAACTGGGTAAAACTGGAAGTAGTGTGGCGAAATAGAAGATTACTTAAAACAAAGCACAAGTCAACAAACAGAGAAGGAACAAATCTTTTTCTTTTTTCTTAGACTTATGTTTTGTTTTTGAGGTGAAATAAATCAAATGATTCAATTACTCCCTATTTTCAACCAAAACCACTAAGATACCTGAGAACTGGTCAAAAGCATTTTAATGATCTAGACATCATGCCAAAAATTAAGGGAATAATGTGAAAAATTCCAATACAAAAAGTATGGTTACAGCTGAACTTTTTCTGAAACATTTTGTGCTACTAGACAGGCTCCAGACATCTGAACATGCTTCATAAAACAAAAGTCATAAAGGTCACACTAAAATAGGTGTAATGTCCAGGACAGAGAACATGGTAAACTTGACACCAAGATGCCTAATGTACTCAGAAGCCAGAATACTAAAGGCTCAATGCTGCTGACTTCCAGCTGTATGAAATGTAGACTTCTGACTTGCTAGGAATCTGTGTTGAAAAGATGACCAAGCTTGACCTGTCTCCCTACAACTAAGCCCTGTCTCTCAGCCATCATTCCAGTCCCTGCAGTGAATGCTGCTTCACTACAATCAGATGTTCTCAACTACAAAAAGTATGTAAAATATACTGTTAACCATTTTAATTTCAGTTCATTAGTACACCATGTGTAGTACATAATGTTTCCATGCCTGCGAGTTGGTGCATGTAGGAAACAAGTCTTCATTCTGTTTTTTAACTCCTTCCCCAGGTATAATTTCCTATTTCATCACCGCCCCTGGGTTAGTTTCCTACAGCTGCCTGAACCCATTTTAGTTCACCCTTTTTACTTTCCCTTAGCTCTATTTCATTCTTTGTTATTCCTTTAAAAGCCCCAGGTGCATTTGTCTTAGCTGGAATTGAGCTAAGTTTATTCCACAGCCTCCTTCTTTTGCTGCAGCAGCCTGAATAAAACCTCTTGTGCTCCTTTCAGATAGATTTCTTTGCTGTTGTTTTCCTAACTCAAAAATGATAATGCTTGCTGAATCTTCCTTTCAGGGTTATAAGTATTAAAATGAATAAATATTTCTTAAATGCCATGTGAGTGTCTATTAAAATAAATCTATTTTAAATAAAATCCATAAGACTCCAGCAATCTAGGAATTTAAATTTTGGTATAATTTTTTCCTAAAGATTCTACATTGTTCTCTGGTCCTGGTCTACTATTCCAGTATCACAATTCAGGGTCAAGCACATCAATCCTTTTTCTCCATTACTCTGACTTATGTCTCAAGTGCTTTTCCTGCCTCCTGTCTGAGCCTGTGCAATTGATGTCATATTGTTTGGTGCACCTTTCTCTGTAGATGTTCACATTCACTTTTCCTAGGGTATCAAGTATTTTGATCATACTGTGTCAGAAACTCAGTGCACCATCTATGTAGCTTTCCTTTTGATGCCCTTGAAGTTTGAGGAGTTTTTCAGTTTAAAATGTGGCTAGTGCATTGATACAAGCTGTTTTATTTATTTCTCACCACAGTCCCATGAAATGCATTATTATTTTGTTCCTCAGTAAAAAAGAAGGAAAAAAGTTTTAGTAGTAAAGTATCAAACATGATCACTTAACTTAGAATTGATGAGACCAGATATTCTACCTGGTAGAAGTCTAGTTTTACTCCTTGGTTCACAAGGTTTTCCTTGTGAAATTATCAAAATATTTACAATTTATGTAAAATACAGGCATAATACAATGCACACTTCAGAGAAGTATTGTCCAGCTCCTTCCTTACGATGATGTGGACTAAGAACCCAGTGCCAAGTGCTTATCTTAGAAAGCGTCTGTTTAGAAATTCTGCAGGAGACTCAAGGAGACAAGCGAACTGGAGTGTTGAATCACCAAGGGGTACTAGAATGTGCACATGTGCAATTTCCCCCACTTTAATGTCAGAATTTCTCATAAGTGTAGAAAAAGAAATAGTAAAGGCCTTTAGCTGGTAGTTACAAACTCAAACACCTACACTATAGCCCCACCCCCAGCTAATAATTAAAAATGCAAAACTACAATGGAGCAGTAACTCAAAAAACCAAAATGTTGGACTCTCATGCTCACAGAAGGCAATGTATCAGTAGAAATCATTTGGTAATTAATCTAATTTCCAGAAGAGCCATATTCTTCTGCTTTTCAATTCTAAATTTTTACACTTGATAAATAACATATGTTGCTATTGAACTTCTGTTCCAAGATGTTTTTAATAACATGAAACCTGCCTCCCTAATAAACAAAAACAAGATCTTGTTCTTTGTAGTACACTGATGATGAGTTTTAGTGAATAAGAGAAGCAAATATTCATTGTACTGGCTCTTGCTATATTAATGATTGTAGTATTTTTGTAGTAAATAAATAAATATATGTTAAGCACGAGAAGAGTTGTTAAGGGACTGGGGATTTAGCTCAGTGTTTCCAGCACCTGTCTTGAAAGTGCAAGGACCCAGGTTTGATCCCCCAGTTAACCACATATAATACTGGATGTGGAGACTCATACCGAGCAGCAATCAGTACCACATACCACAGTGCCGGGGATGGTGGCTCATGCCTGTAATCCCAGCACTCAGGAGGCAAAGGCAGGAGGATTGCTGTGATGTGAGTTTGAGGCTGAGTGCAGGACCAGCCTGAACCACAAAGCAAGACCCTGTCTCAAAAAAAAAAAAAAAAAAGCTGTTGTGAAAGACATACCTTTATTTATTAAATGAAACAGGTGGAATGATACAGTGTTTATAGTATAGCTGTTACAATTACACTGACCTTACTTGCTAATTTAAAGACTCCTTTAAGTGGTCTTAGAACAGACTTGAGCATGTCTCTTTGTCTCTACTATAGAAACATCTTGATCTGAATATTTGAGTTGATGGCAGACAGATCAGAGGACTTGTGTAAATATTAAAGTACACAGCACTGTTACTACATGCTATATAATTTTTATACTGGGTATACACAGAAAGTATACAATAAAATATTTAATAACAAACACTAGTTGATAACTACTAGTGGTCTAGCTTGAAGTATAAATCAGTATTTTCCTCAAAGAAGTACAAAACATACTTCAAAAGATGTAAGTTTGAATACTCAAAAAAATAACCTTTCTGATTTTAAAATCCATGTAGGCAATGATGTTCTATTTATCATACTTCCACAACTACTATTCTTGTTGTGTTATAGTGCAAATGTATCAGGGAAGTTTCCAGCCCTCTGTAATAAGAAGAAAATTTATTTGCTATCAAAATGACCTAGAGTGTTTGGAATCCAAGAAACTGTGGAGAATTCATCCAGCTCTGCAGATAAAATGAAAAGCCAGGATGCTGTTTCCCACCAGAGTGAATGCCCTGGGTTTCAGTAGACTATGATTGAGTAACCAAAGAGAGAAGTCGCAAATTGAAATGTGTTTTCGTGGCAAAGACTCACAGATCCACGCTGACTGGAGGAAGTGACTGGGTGAGGACCAAGACAGCCTGTGAGGGTGGCAGTTCCCAGGGTGAAATTCACCATCTGCTGGATGGCAGCCCCACAGGCTCGAGCTCAGCTCATTCACAAGCCCAAGGGATGGGACTTAGAACCACCAGCTCATCCTAACAAAGCTCAGCAGAGTGGTGTCTAACAGTAGAGAACCAACCAAATAATTCATAATAATCAGGAACAGAAGCAGAAAATGATAAAATATTGCATAGAAAAAGCAAAACATTCTCTCCCTAGTGAAAAAACACATTATTTGATAAACAACTAATATTTCCGCTTTAATATCCTTCTCCCCTACTTTTTATATACTCAGGACTCTACCCTTCAGATGAACAGGTTGTTGTCTAGCTGAGGACATTGAGCAGCTCCACTTGGTCACATATCCAAGTTCTTATCTATGCTCCTAGAAATGGATCTGGTGAGGATTTCCTTAAAACACTTCTATAAGATGTAATGCAAAGGGATGGGACTCATAGTAACAGGAATTGAATAGCTCCTTGATTCCAAATGTTTGTCAATCATATATTGACACTGCCAGGGAAACAAATCTACATTGTAGAATCCTAACATCTGATGTATCATTATTATCATATGTCTCATTAACTTTGCATTGTTTAAGTTTGTACTGCTCTGAGAAATGAGCATCAATCATTTAGCTCTTGATATCACATCCTTTTGTATCACTTGCCAAGCCAATTCCTTAACCCCTAACACTGACATCAATGAAATGTAGCAGAAGTTTAGAACAGTGACAGCAGTTAACAGTTAATGACCCCGTGACTTCAGGACATACAGATACAAGAACTTGATGGGAGAGAGCCAGTGCTGAGTCAAGGCCAAAGAGAATGGGTGCTGGCATATAAAGTAGTGTAAAGTCTGGTGTGCAAAGAAATACGAGTCATTGAAAGGTTAAAATCATATTAATGAAGGAGGAACATGGGTATAATTAGCTAGATGACTTGATATTATATTGCAGTTCTTTTCTATTTTTGTAATTTTGAGACACATTTACACAGTATGTGCAATGAAGAAATCAAGAAAGCCATGATAGATTCTCAAGTCATGGCAAGATGTTTTCAAGTATCTGTTGCTCTATTTCACTATTTTGATGCTTCTGGTAAAAATAAGTACAAAGAGAACATCTAGCAGTACTAAATGTATTAGGGAAAAGACAAAGATTTATTACATAATACTAGTTTCTTTAAATGCCAAAGAGGAAAATTGTTACATAAAACACCACCCCCTTAGAAGAGCATGTATTTGTAAGTTTCATCCCCAAAGTTTCAAACTTTGGAGATGATTCATAGATGCAGGTAGCTTCAACCTAAAATAAAATCTTGTTCCCCACTGATGATTAATTACATTAAAAAGGCAGAGAACTTAAGGCTGTGGATAAAAATAGAAAGAAGAAATGAAGACTATAAGGATCAAAGGTGTAAATGTAATTTTTGTCAATGAAATAAGTAGTTCCCTGTTGGAAATTTTAAAACTGTTCTCTAAAATGAATCCATCGGAGTTAGAAGTATTTAGCTTTTACAGCTCCTCTGACTTTTAAAGCCAGTACCTAGTGTTGTGGTAAGTTGACGCCCCCTCAGGTCTCCACTTAATCTGCTTGCACCGGACGGTGAGCAATACTCTCAGGATGGAGTTTGTTTGGCTCTTTTTCTTCTTTGTCTCTATAACTCAGTGTTTCGAAATGCTTCTGAATCATCTCTCATCTCCCATCTCTGCTGTGGGTTTATTAGGGTTTCATGCATTTGACAACTATTCAAAAGTCCTCAGTGGGGACTAAATACACATGGTACTACCAAGTATGTTAGAAATAGGCATTTGTTTTAATTCCATGACATCATCTGCACTCGGTCCTGGAGAAATATTGTTTACTTACTAAATAATTTTCCCAGAGTCTCTCAGCTGCAGTGTGACATGTTACAATACACACCAAATTTTTCCTTCCCTCATGCCTGTGTTCTACAACTCAGATGAGTCTAGGAGTCATATACTGCTGCATTTTGTGCATTGGAGAGAGGAATCTGCAGTTACTTTAGAGTAAGAGTCTGTATACATAACTCTTCATTCTTCACCTACGTCATTATAGAGGTCACAGACAATTGTAGAAAATTGGCAGTTACTGGAAGATTTTGACTTTGAACAATCTTATCATATATTTATTTTACAGACCATAGATTGTGGTCTTGATAATAGATTGAGAGAGAGAAGCAGAGAAATAAAAAGATGTGTTACATTGCTACTTCAGTCTATACACATGGAAGCAATGAAAAATCATAAGATATGAGCATGACTTTAACACAATCAAAATTTTCTAAAGAACTGAATTTGCTAGGTGAACAGTAAAGAGAAGATAAGATTTAGGATTAAGCCTAAGTGGAAGGCTATGACCAGATAAAAAAGGGCTGAGACCCACAGTCTGCTGGGCTTCTAGGAGCCAGTGTAGATCAGAGACAAGAACACATTAGTTTTGAGGCAGAATGTGTACACGCCAATGGCTATATTGCACAGAGAGAAGGTAAGTGGTCTGAAATGCAGGAAAATGATCTAGCCAGACATGTAACTGAGAATCCATAAAGACAATATTTAAACCAAGGGCATAAATGCAATCATTTAACATAAGAATGTAGCTAAAATGAGGAAAGTGAATGATTAAGATTTTAGACACATTAGTATTGGGGTCTTTCAGAGACGGGAGGAAACAGCAAAGAATAGAAGTGTGGAATCGGCTCTGCAGTAACTTGAATCCAGGGAAGTTTCAATTTAAAGGCTTTTGCCTTCATTTTTAGCAAATACCTGTAGACATTTTGTCAGAGGAATAAGAACACTGTGCTGTATTATTTATTGTTTCAAGCAACAAAAAATAATTTAACACCCCTTTGGTGTTACTGTCTTACAGGTAGAAAATTAAGATAAATTTTCAAAAATTCCTACCATCATATATAATTGAATAAAATAGAAAAAATGCAGTTAATATAAAAGGTATTCTATTTATAAAGTAAAGGAAGGACTGTTTTCCAAGACTTACACTTATTTGCTCTTCCCCGGCAAGTCCAACGACAGAAGTAGAACGTAGGAAAAGAGGCTTCAAAATCAGAACTTTGAGCCTCTCCTCCTTTATTGTTCTTTATTTTCAGTACCTCCTGAATAGTACCTCCTCTGTTGGCCTGCAGCATTTGGATTTCTTATGAAGAATTCAACTTACAAGAGACATTTAGTTGCTATGACCATTCTGGAGAGTAGCTAATTTTTTTATACTGAAATCAAATGACCTTCAACCCCACCAACCCAGTCCCATAGACAGGAAGAACTGGTAAGAACTGGTGTTATCTTAATACTACAAGGTTGCATAAAAATTTTAAAAAATTCTGGAAAATATTAGTGAAATTATATATATATATATGTGTGTGTGTGTATATATATATATATACTTTTGACTTGTAAATTTATTGAGCATCAAAGCAGCAGTCTTCACAATGAGAAAGTTTACTCTGGGAAACCCAACAAAGTGCTTTATTTACTCTGAACAGCTCAGTGTACTTGAGGTGCCATGAACAAAGATTCACATACTCAAACTCAGTTGCGCTGCAGAACTGTATGCTTAGCCATGGAGACATTTTACTCACACAAAGATGCAGAACACATTAACACTGTACTTCTGTACCAGGCAGCACTAGAATTCAGGAGAAAATAATGCAAAAGAGTACAGAGCAATTCAGGCTGCCTCTGTCCTCAGTTTGTATCCTTGGCATGATGGGTAAGCTTCATCATCCACTTGGAGTAAATGTACATTTGTTGATATTTTATTTTAGGAATAGCACAAAACTCATGTTACATCTTTTGTTTTCAACTTCTATCTTTTTTCTTTCCCTATCGTAGATTCACCCTTCTGAATGTATCTGGTGTGTCATGGAAGGGTGACTTTGGATACTCTCTGAGAGCTCTTTTGCCTTTGTCC
>PVIR01036612.1:0-15701 GCA_004026965.1 Petromus typicus | reverse complement strand
CAGGGTCTCGCTTTTGTGGTTCAGGCTGGCCCTGAGCTCAGCCTCAAACTCACATCACAATCCTCCTGCCTCTGCCTCCCGAGTGCTGGGATTACAGGCGTGAGCCACCATGCCCGGCACTGTGGTATGTGGTACTGGTTGCTGCTGGGTGTGGGTCTCCACACCCAGTATTGTTATGTGGTTACCGGGGAATCAAACCGGGTCCTTGCACTTGCAAGACAGGCGCCAGAACCACTGAGCTAACTCCCCGGCCCTAAAAAGTATTAACTTCTTCAGCCTTAATATATAAATAATTTCTAACAGGATTTTCAAATGGTGCAGATAGCCTTCAAGTTGTTTTTCTTCTTCTAAGGGTCTTCAGTAATTCATAAGAAATACTGGATTTGAAACTTACAAGTTATTATTTGTTGTAATCTAAATGTTAGACCATGACAAAAGGGTAAAGCAGGGAATTGTGCAGCCAACACTTGGAAGGTTTCCAGAATGTCCGCTCTTATTGCAAGATACACTTTTATACACTTTTATAGCAAAAGGCAGGGGTGTAACCATATGGGTCAGACGGGTCACAGATTGATTGCAGCATGCAGATAAGTGGACAGTTGTGGACTGATTGTGTGGCTTTGGCCAAGGGAAGAGACATGAATAAGTAGGCAGTGATGGATTCCAGCCCAGCCAAGACTGGTTTTCACCTTCAACTACTGAGGAAGAAGAAAATTCAGGGACTTCTCAAAAGCAATTAATTACAAGTTTTGACTATTTTTATTTACCTATTCAGTAAATAGTCCATGTGGTTCTAGACAGGCTTTTGGTGTATATCTGTAATCTCAGCACTCCAAAGACTGAGACAAAAGGATCACAATTTCAAGTCCACTTTGGACCACTTGACAAGATTCTGCCTTAAATATAAAAAGTAATAGTGAAGTAACTCAATGTGAAATCTTCAGTTCAACACCAAGTACCAAAATAAATAAATTAATAAATTAATTAATTAAAAGCTCCATGCAATCTTTAAAAGATTTAAAGATTATTGTTGTTCTTAGATAAACAACATGAAAATATGACTACAAAGCAGTGGAATGGGTTTTATTATGTCATTTGTAAACTGGATATGAAGGGGATTCCCAGAGTTCCAGAAGTGATGTGTTCATATTATTATTTTATTTTATAGTATGGATGCCTTTAGGCAATCAGAAATCAAATGTTATGGGTTCTAGGTGCCATCTTGTATAGTGCAATCCTGAGAAAGTCTCCCTTCCCCTGGATGTCAAGGGCTCCATGCTGGTGGACAAGGTACTCAGTCGGGTCCTCCTGAAGATCCTGTAATCACTATCTTGAGTTATCCAGCTGCTGTGTGGTAATATCAAAACAGAGTAACAAGTTCCAGGCTGGGGGTCAGGGAATTTAAAACCTATATTCAATGTGTAGTTCTTGTTAATTGTTGTGCTTATGAATCTGATTTCTATACATACATAAATAAATCTCCTCCTGTTATTTTATATATTTAAGTGTTTTACTATTTAGCATCACCTCATTTTTAAGAATGAAAAAATACCTCAAAGATTTGTCATGTTTCTTGCTTTCATTTATCTGTTGTTGTTGTAGATGTTGTTGTTTAGCTTTCCTTTTTAATTTTGCCAAAATGTCTTCTGGAGTCCTAGAGCTCAAGAGTTTTATCATCTTTTCAAGAGATTCACAACCATTATCTGACACCTCACTGTTCCGAGACCTTGGAAAGACCAAACCAAGTGCAGTGCCAGCCTCTCCCTGTGACAGAGGGGCTGAAATCCCCACAACTACATTTTTAGTGCTCTCCTCTGTTCCAGCTCTCCGTTTGGAGTCCTCCTTGGCTCGCTGGTGGCTGTGGTGACAATACCTTTGGCGTTGACAGGCACCAGACCTAGCAGAAGAAGTGGTCTTGCTGGTTCCTTTTCTGGCTTTTATTCTACTCTGTTGGCCTTGCTCACTGCACCAGGCTTCTTAGACATTTCTGAGAAGAGAGAGTAGATCTGATCAAAATCAAGAGCAGCTCCCAGTAAAAAACACTAGGTCCCATAGCTGGTTGGAAAATGTCAGTTTCAAATGGCCTGGGGCACATCCCTGTGGCCTTGTAGATAGCTGCCCAGTCTGCTTCTCTCTGAGATAGGCTCTGTTCATGGATGATAGAGTTTCTGGATAGACATTTCATGTTCCTTTCATTTCCTACATTCTAGCATCTCTACTAGAATTCATTCCCATAGCATCATGAGTGGGCTTCCTCAGGACCTACACTCATACTGTCAACCTTAAAGTGGAAATCTTTCCCAGTCCACAATTCTTACATTCACTGTAATAGTAAAATTTACATTATGCAGAGGATATCAAGGTCTGCCTTGTGGTGAACTAGTCATGCCCCTCTAAAGCAAGGACACATGTTCCCCAAGTATCTAGATGGATTAAATATAGTGAAAAAAATCCCAGGGAAACAACCTCCTTAGAGGTGTTAGCTAAGAGTCTTTTCCTTCATGAGGATTGCTTTTAGAGAATCACAGCTCTTTGACAGATAGCACCTTCAAAGACTCTGTAACCTGAAGCTAAACTCCACCTCTTAAATATTCCACATCTTTGGGAATCAATGACAGAGTCACTCCTACGAAAATCAAATTGCAGTAGTCTCTCCACATTTCCATTTTGCTGTTTTTCATAATATGGTTTTGATATTTGTGTTATACATTTACTAAGCAGTGCTTTTGTAGCACACATGCTATCTATAACTAAAATAAAATTGATATACATGCTGTAAATTTTATATTGATTTCCATGAGCTGAAGAAAATTTTGTTAGAAAAATATAAGAAAACAAAATTTTTCTGATCCTCTTTTTAATATCCCTCTATTGTAAAAATATTATAACAAATAGACATGTATGTAGAATATATAATGTGAAAGCTCAGAAAAATAATACCACAAAAGGAAAAGAGCAGAGATTTCAGAATAGAAATTGACAATCTACATTTCATATATTCTTGTGTGACTAAGGTCAATTATATTTTTCAAATTCTAGAAAGAAAGAAGGAAGGAAGCTTGAAACTAATTACATTAGTCAGGTTGAAGGAACAGAGACAAAGCCAAGTCTTATTTTGCCAAAAATTTGATTTATTTTCATTTATATCAGCGCAAAAAGCTGCAGTGTCAAGTATAGATGAACATAAGAGAAATCATCTTCTCCTCCAGGAGCTGGACCAGAGTCTGATAAACCACTGGGATATGATCAGCCATCAAGTGCTCTGTCCCTGTGCATCTGACTGCGGCTCAAGGTAGCAGAAACAGCACATGCAAGGAGAGGAAGGGGGAGTCCATTTAGAGAGGTTGTGGTGCTTCAATCACAATTATTTCAGAAATTAAAAACTTTGAACTAAGTTAAGAAATCAAAAACTCTCATAATTAAAAAGAAAGCCTTGTTATTGCAAAACGGCAATTAAATGAAGTGAGGAACAAGATCTACCATGGAAACTGTTTTTTTTTTTTTTTTTTTTTTCCTGACGTAGTAGTAGGGATTTTGGTGGCTGGAATCATTGCTTTCTTCTCCAAGATGTCAACTTTTGTAATGCTACTTGGTGATAGAAGTACAAATGGTGGAGAAACAAAGACTTTTCCTGTCTACAAGCAATACATATATAAATTAAGATTCGACTGAGGGAAGGGTAGGCTCTATCACACTTTTAATTATGATAGAGCTCATGCTTCTTTTGATAGCTCCATAGGAGGAAGCTTAAGATTTTTGCTTAGCCCAGATATTGAACTGGTTGATCCTGGTTGGATATTCTAGTGGTATTTGAAAACATGTGGATACTTTTTAGGATAGTTATAAGCTTAGTTCATTACAAAGCTGCTAAAAGTTTAATTAATATATCATAACCTTATCCTCCATCAATTCTGATTTTTTATTACATGGCTTTACAGAATTCATTAATATTTTCTTCAATCAATATACAAATGTATCAGGTTTCAGCAAAAACATTAAAAAGTATGTGGAAATTGTCAACAACAGAAAACCTGTTAAAGTTTTATTGTCCATGGATGTGGACAGTGGTTGTCTAATAGAGCCAGTAGAAAAAGCTAAAGAATGTTTGAAAGCAGTCATGTCCCAGTATAAGTCAATTTCCTTAAATATGGAATTAAAAGACAAGTGTCCTGACAGATAGGTTCAAAGTTGAAGTTTATGCATGATAACGCTGAGAGAGAGTGGTGTATGGGAAAATGCTAGATTAACAATACAGATGCATGTGTTTTCTTAGGAAAATATTTCCAAATATAGTGTACACACTCTATTACATTACTGTGTCAACTGAAGAGAATTAAAATATATCAAACTCTAGTGGAAAAAATTAGAAAATTGCATACCCAGATCTTGGTTTATAATATCATTTGTTGTAAAAAGAATTGGATGCCTGGAAAAATAGTTGATTCTTGAATTAGGGCAGTACAAATACAAAATAGAACTAAGAAAACTTATATTGGTAAAAGGTAAAAGAAAAGTGCTTGAAAAAACAAACACGAAGATTTGTTACAATGCCAATGTCATAAATTAAATTTTGTGTCCTAAAAACTACTATTACTTACAAATATGATTCTATTCAGAGATGTTATTTGTGTATGTAATTAAGTTAATATGAGTTCAGTTTGGATGCATGAGCCCTGAACCTATGTCTGGTTTAATTAATAGAAAAGTTCAGGCACATAGATATAGAAAAGAAAAAATCAGAAGGAGATACTTTTTTTGAGTCATGAAATAGAAAAAGTGTTATGAGACTTCAGATGAAAAGCAAAACTTTTTTTAAAATATTGTGAGATAATTCATTTGAACCATATTCTGCTTTTGAGAGGAATGTAGAATGTTTAAGCAACAAACTCGGATATTTAGTTGAGAATAATTTCACAAAATAATGTGAGTAGATATATTATTTCTTCTTACTATTATAGTAAAATATAAACATAATTGGGTAAAATGAAAATGAAATTGTTAAGTAAAAATTAATCAATGTTTGATGATTGGAAAAGTTTTGAATTCTTCATGTAATAGTAAAGAAAACAGGAACAACCCACTCTGGAGAGATCACTGATCATGTGGCTGGATAACCACTGGATGTTTCCAAAAGACTCTAGGCATCTTGTGGAAGGATACGTGAGGAGAGTTTATGTCCAGGAGCTTGGGGTGCTGTGTAATCACATGGAAAACCAGCAGGAACTACAAGACTGTTTTACAAACAGATATTCCAATTGAGGTTTCTTAGGAACAAAATACAAAATTAACAAAAAGAACTAAGGAGAGAGGCATGTGCACAGAGGCCTGGGAGGTCCGAGCTGCAAGCTCAGGTACTGTGTGGCCAATGGGTTCTCCCAGGAACGAAAAGAGCAAAGTCTGTCCTGATTTTGTGATGTGCTTGGGACCCAAGAGACATTCGATGCTAACAATTTGATCCTTTTGTAATGAGAGTTTCTCCTATATGCATCTCACTGCACTATGCACTTAACTTCCCATGAAGTGTCATGAGAGGGTAAAGGAATAAAAAAAGGCTGAATGCTATGTCACTGTGTGTTCCTTTCTATGCCGTGTTTTCTGTATCCACTATTTCCTCAACCAAGGCATTGAGCGATTCCACATCTTGGACACAAAAAATAGTAACAAGGTGAGAAAACAACCAGCACTTGGACATAGTGATCTTATTTCTTTTAGATAACTACACAGTAACAACACTGCTAGATTATATGAATCTTTTCTATGACGATATTTATTGGTCAGACCAATGATAGTAGAATAAAAGTTGGAAAATCTCCTGATGAGTCAACAGATTTTCCTCTTTTGAAAGAAACTCATCCTGTACATCTGTATTAGGGGATAACATTGAGTGAAAGACTTGGTTAAAGGGGGGTGGTAGAGTGGGTAGGGCTATGAGAAAAATGAGAATTAAGTTTTGTCTTATACTGGTACAAATCCCCATTATGGAGTGCAGTCATGATGCATATATGTAATGTACCAATAAATATTTCAATAAATAAATTTTAAAAAAGAAAAAAGAAGACTCAGTTAAACTCATCAGCATAGCTTTGCCTACAGAGCTGACCATTAACACAGCGATATTTTCACAAGCAAATCTTGATGTGGACCTTAGGGAAAAGCCTGTCTGGTTTGAAGTACAGCTCTTTCCATGGAAAGATTGTATTGTTTAAGTCAATTAATCTTGGTATTCTAAATTTGTTAAGTGGATAAAAGGGCGTACATACAGAAGTTTGTTTGTAAATGGCAAGTCCTTCATAAATATTCCCATATCTCACCATCTGAATGAAGTTTGGACTTTTGGGTCTAGTTGTCTATGTTATACTTAAAGTACTTACATTTTCCCTAAGATTCTATTTAATTTTTGTCATTTTTGAAATACCTATGGTTTAAAATCTTGACATAAATTTAAATATTATCCTGAAGTGTGATTTTTTGTGAAGTACAGAAATTAAAAAGGACCATGTTTATGTATTTTACTGTCTTGAGTGTTTCTATTCTTAATTTTGATAATTTATTGAGGTAATATGGAGTTTGGTTAGCTAGAAAGTACAGAGAATTGATTATTCATGTGTACACATACAATCATGGATTTTATTTATTTAATATCACAATTTAATTCAAAATAAAATCCTTTTATGATTTTTAAAAATATTTAAGTGGGAAACTAATGTCCATAGTGGCTTATAAAATAAAATTATTTATTAAATTATTTTTTATTATTTATAAATTATTTATTATTTATTTAAAATATAATAATGTATTATTGATGCATATTTATAATATTATATATTTTAATTAAGCAATTTTAATTCATATCTAAAATCATTAAAACTTTATAAACCCCCAAATAACATCTTACCTTGTTAATTAAGGAACTTTTTACCTTGGTTTTTATAAAACATTCATTAGTCAGAGGAAATCTTTTGAGAAGTGAAGCAGTTCTGTTTCCCAAGAGACTGGGAATCACAGTATCAGAGAAAACAAACAGAATCCTGAGGGTGTATTACATGTGCCTTACGGGAATATAAACTTTCCGATTTTATGACACTGTCTAATACTTTAAGAAAATTTAATATTTCAGATAGGTACATATCGCATCTTTTCTCTGGTATGAGAAAATAAAGGTGTAAATGAGTCCTAGCACTGTATGTTATATATTGTGAAATAGAAAATGCTCAATGTAAAATAGGGAGAAGGGGAAAAATGATGAAATTGTAAAAAAAAAAGTAAGGAAACAAATTTTATATATATGGGGGGGTGGTAGGTTAGGTAGGGCTATGGGAAAAAATGAGAATTAAGTTGTGTCTTATACTGGTACAAATCCTCACTATGGAGTGCAATCATGATGTGTGTATGTAATGTACCAATAAAGATTTAAAAATTTAAAAAATTTAGTATTTCAGACAGTTCTGATTTATCACCAAAAATATAAAAAGCAATTGTCTTCTTCCCAGGAACTCAGCACGTCAGTATTAAGTCTAAGGAAATATGATAATATTATTACATAATACTCAACAGAGTGTATCTTTGATGTTGATATTTTAAAGACTTTATATTTTGGTAATATTGTTCTACATGAAATAATGTAATCCTTACTCAATACGGCCATTTAGTACTTATGTATTTCTTTCATCAGTAAAAGACACACACACACACACACACACACACACACAGAAACAGAACAAAGAGAGAGAGAGAGAAGAGCAAAAGAGATTTTTGTAATTTTATTTAACATTCAAAAGTATTTTACAATCTTAGGGTACTTGGTATATCTCAAAAATTAATCCAGCATATTTCAAATTTGTGATATTTTAAAATTCATAAATTGGTTCTTATTTTCTTACAATTCAGAATAGTCCACCATTAAATATCAAATCCATGTTTGTGAAATATAGAACACCTTAAAATATGCATATTTCATTTTAAAAATCTTAATTACTTATGATTCTAAGTCCTCTGTTTTTATTCCCTCCTTACACTGTAGAGGAGGATGACATTTTGTGGGCTGACATTCTATGTAAGAGAAAGATTTTAAAGGTAGGTCACAAATCCCAGGTGTGTGAAGGACGAATAAGTTAAAGTTTCCTGGATAAGGCTTAAAATGACTTAAGTACTTTCAAAGACAACGTAGCTGTTTCTTCAAAAGCTATGCATAGCCTTTCCATATAATCTAAGATCTCCAACTTGTATATTTATTCATGAATTTGAAGACTTGCATCTACACAATACATTCACATCAGTGTTTGTAGTACCTTATTCATAATGACCAAAATTAAAAACAACTACTATATTCCTCAGAAAGTTATCTGTATAAACAAGCTATACTATTGAATAATAAAAAGAAATAAATTTTCAAGTCCTGGAATATTATGGAGGAAATTTAAAGCTTATTGGTAACTTAAAGGAGGTAGTCTGTGTAATACTTGTTGTATGATTCCAAGTATATCATGTTATGGAAAAGACAGAACTATACACATAAGAAAGATTTTTAGCAGTTAAAGGGAAGAAAGGAAAGAAGAAACAATGTATAGAATAATGAAAATTTTAGATCAGGCCAGTGAAACTGTTTGATAAAAAACTGTAGTTGTTGAGCAAAGACATGAGATATCTTCCAGAAATATTCAGTTGACCCTCACAAATCAGAACTGTATAGACTGGAGACTTTAGATGGTATTCTGCATGAATATTTGCTCATCAACTGTATTTAACTGCTGATTAAAATACTAATATTTATTGATGAAGACAATATACTGTAACTCCCATTATTTGAGTTCAGTATTAATAATCGTTTTTAGTTCAAAGAAAGAAGCTCTCAAATCACCATTACAGAAAAGACACGTTATCATTTTTCTTACTGTGGATCTACAAACCAAAGTAAATAGGTCTTGGTGAGATCCTTTTATCTACATGAAAACTCTTACCCTTGTCATTTAAAACATGTTTGAAATTCTTGTATCTGAACTTTAAATTTTAAATATTATTTGAAGAAAAGTGTTAATATTATTATTCTTAATGCAATTTTTCTTTTCTCAAATCTTCAGATTTTTTTTCAGGCTAGCCTTGAGCTCATCCTTGAATTCACAGCAATCCTCCTGCCTCTGCCTTCCAAGTTCTGGGATTACAGGCATGAGCCACCATGTCCGGCATTGTGGTATGTGGTAATGATCACTGGTGGACGTACCCAGGATCAAACCTGGGCCCTTGTACTTGCAAGGCAGGCGCTGGAACCACTGAGCTAAATCCCCAGCCCTTCACATTTAGTTCTTAAGAAAACTTATAGGTAGCAAATGCTTTCCACTCAGGCAACTCATTTTAAAAAATTTTAAAGACATAATAAAGTTACAGTATTTCTTCCCAAACATTAACCAGTATATTGTGAGGTTTTCTCCATGATTGAATACATGCATGCACTTATTATTATTATTATTATTATTGTTGTTGTTGTTGTTGTTATTATTATTATTATTATTATTATTTTAAGAAATTTTCAAGTTACAAGATACTTTCTCCAACATTGTGTTCTGAAATTGTTGTCTTTAGTTCAGAAAGACCTGATAGTCCCATTTGGTCTTTGGTAGGTGAACTTCCACGCATTTGAAACGTTATTTTCCATTTTCTTGAAAGACCCTGGAAGATGCATCACTTAGACTAAAGTAATAACCTGGGTTTGATGCCAGCTGGATGCGCAAATTCTTGACTTCACTTTTGCTGTGAAAGCAGCGCAATGAAGACAGATTGTTCAAACTGTTCTGATTAAAAGTTCCCATCAGAGTTGCATCACGGTTTGGCCACTGTGGGTGTGAAAGATGCTAAGCGAGTTATGGTCCATGAACTTAATCAGCTTCATCTTGTTTATATCCAGGCTCCTCTCCAACTCATCAAGGTCGTTTTGAATTTTAATCCAGCTTTTAAATGTGCTAATTGTCCTATGAAATTGGTGTCATCAGCAAATTTAATAAAGATACACTGTGGTTCATCACCCCAATCATTAATTTTAAAAATGTTTAATAGTAGCAGACTAAGTAATGACCCCTGAAAATATAGACTTAGCACTTAAAGTTTTAAAAGATGATACTATACCATCAATTTCCTTACAACTTGATGCTTTGCTTGAAAATGATATATTTTATTTTATAAAATTATCAGATCTATGTACAGTTGATTGCATCGCGTATTTCAACACAGAACTTGAATGCAGCAAATGTTACTATGCTATTTCTTGTGAATATTTTGGTACATTATGACTTTTACATGAAGTTCCCCAAACTAAGTTGTGCCATATCCTTTCTATCCTCGTTTACCTCTCATGTGAAGTCACTTTACACCAACCAATACTCCCTGAAATGCTTGGCACCTTATATTGCACATCTATACCTGGGTCAATTAATCTCCTCTATCATAATCTTCCAGATGTGTATAATTTCACACCCTATCCTTGCTCAAATACTAGTATCATCGGAGCTTACAACATTACACCACAGTAACATGACAGCAGTTCTAAAATATGGGTTCCAACAACCTTGTCATCATCATCAGCAAGAGTTTTACCCACCTAATTTCAAAATTAAGATTCTAAAAAATACAGAATACATGAACTCTATTGCCTCTCAACATAAACCACTCCCTAAGTAGTCTCTTTTTTTGAGTAACTTAGAATCAGTGAAAGAGCATATCATCTGACTAAACCCAACAAGTAACTTTTAGTTTCCTATGAGTTCATGTGTGACTGATTGTTCTTATCTCTCTGCTGTACTGTGACAGTATTACAAACAGGGTGACTTAGAAAAAAAAAAAGACAAACTTATCTTAGTATCTTGAGAACTGGATTTTTAAAGCAATATGCAATATCCTCCCTTTAAAAGGTCTAGAGAACTCTTCTTTGCCTGTCTGCTCACTGGTTTTTATTGTGTTCTCAATGTAGATGCTGCCTCACTCCAATTTCTGTGTCAAAATATCTCCCTGCTTACAAGAGTATCAGTTATTGGTTTTAAAGCTCACCATAATCAAGCATGGCCTCATCTTAACTCCATTATATCAACAAGTATCTATATAGTATGCAAATATACTGTTTTCATGTAAAGTCATTTTGAACTTTTGTGTAGGCACAAATTTTAGGAAAAATAGGTACATATCGCATCTTTTCTCTGGTATGAGAAAATAAAGATGTAAATGAGTCCTAGCATTGTATGTTATATATTGTGAAATAGAAAATGCTCAATAGGGTGAACCCTAAAATAAGGTGAAGGGGAAAATGTTGAGATTGTAACAAAAAAGTAAGGAAACAAATTTTATGTATATGGGTGGGTGGTAGGGTGGGTAGGGCTATGGGAAAAAATGAGAATTAAGTTGTGTCTTATACTGGTACAAATCCCCATTATCGAGTGCAATCATGATGTGTGTGTTTAGTGTACCAATAGAGATAAAAAAAAAGAAAAGAAAACAATCTGTGCAGATTGAAGCTGAAAAATAAACACAACAATAGTTTAAAGCAAAAAAAAAAAAAGTCATAAGTGACATAGTTAAGCTTCAACGTTCTGATGCTGATGCACAAGGGTGATCTGTTCGGGGAGTTGTGTATTGTATATGTGACAGAGTAGCACTGCTCCTACAGGGATGATTTGGGTATCACGGGAGTGAGCTCCTTACAAAGGGTGAACTCAGACCTCTTTCCATTGTGCTCTTCCTCACTCATGTTTTTTCCCCTCTCCTCTTTCTCTACTAGATGATGTAGGAAAAATTCCCTTATCAGAAAAGGGCTTTGTAACTTGCAGAGTTATAAAACCAAATCATTTGTTTTCCATTGTGAATCAGACAGACTTGGGTATTTCTACTTAGAAACCAGACTGCCCCAGGCCTGCTCAACCTTTGCCTGCTACTCAATTTAGTATAGATTTAAACTATTTCTCCATGCTGATTTTTCATTTGAAGTTTGACAGTTCCAAAGTCATGTAGAAGAGTAACACACTTCCCTCAGAAAAAAAGGCTGGTTGGAGATTGCAGACCTCATGCATATCAATATCAATTATATAGCGGTAAGTAGGAGTAGTGTTAGAATTGATGACAGGGAGAAAAGTTCAAGTCTTGTGCGAGTGATTTTGAATATTATTCTGAATAGAACTGAAAGAACTGGATGAGTCTGATCTGTTGTTTGTGCCACATTCTGAAATGTGCCATCTGGCTACTATATGGAAAGTTGGTTTTTGGATCAGAACAAAATTGGAACTCAAGACTAGATCAAGATACTGAAGGAGACATGACAATCAATTGTCAGGTGTACTTATGGATGGTGAATTAGTCATCTCAAACATTTACTGTCAAATATGTTATACCTGATACTACTAAATGCAGGAGAAAATTGAATTAGAAAGTAGTAAATATATGCCTTAATTTCCTGCCAGAAACTCTGAATTATGAGTATAGTTTACTAATGAATAAAGTCAAGGAGAAAAACACTGGAAGAGGATACAAGAGGAGTAAGGACTTTGTCCAGAGAATCAATATTGAAATGTATGAAAATTAATTAGGTGTGAGGATGATTTCAGAGAATTTCTAATAGTGAAATAAGTTAGAACTCAGAAAGTGAAATGATGGTGCATACCTGTAGTCCTAACACTATAGCAGGCTGAGACAAGAGAATTTCAATGTACTCTGGGCAATTTTGTGACATAGGGGAATGATATCAAGAAAGCAAGCATGCAAGGAAGAAAGGAAGAAAGAAGAAAGATGAATAAGTCAAATAATACCTTTAATCCCAGCTTTTGAGAAATCTCCAAACTGATTTCCACAGAGGTTGTATGAGTCTACATTCCATCAACACTGGAAAAGGGTTCCTTTTTTACTGAAGCCTTGCCAACATTTGTTGCTGGCTAATTATGAAATAGCAGTCATTCTTTGTGGAGTGAGATGAAATCCCAGTGTTGTTTTCATCTTCATCTCTCGAATGACCAGTGATGTTGAGCATTTCTTCATATGCTTCTTAGCTGCTCATACTTCATCTGAAAAGTATCTGTTCATTTCAGATGCCCATTTTTGAATTGGTTCTTTAAATTTGGGTGGGTTGGTATTTTAAACTCTTTTTGTATTCTAGATAGTAGCCCTTTGTCTGCGAAATAGTGACATATGTGTGCCTATGTTTATAGCAGCTCAATTTGTGATGGCTAAATCTTGGAAACAACCCAAATGGTCATAACTGGAGACTGGAGAAAGAAGATGTGGTTCTTTTATAGAAAGGAGCATTACTTTGCCATTAAAAATGATAAGATTGAGTCATTCATACTCAAATAGAAATACCTTGAGGACATCCTCATAAGTGAAATGAATAGCTCACAGATGTGTAAATATCATATCTTTTCTCTGGGATGAGAAAATGAAAATGTAAATGAGTTCTAGTATATATAGCTGATATTGTGAAATAGAAAATATTTAAAAGAAAAGAGGATGTAGACGTAAATAATGAGGGAAAAATAATGTGACAGTAATAAAGAAAAAAGAGAACAAAGATTATGCATACAAGGGGTGGAGGGTTGCAGGGTAGGGGGAAAAGAGGTAAATGAGAATCAAGTCATGTCATATTCTGGTACAAACTCTCAATGTTGAATGTGATGATGATGTGTATTCATAATATACCAGTAAAGATTTGAATTTAAAAATAAATAAATAAATATTTAGATGAAGAAGAAAGAAAGAGAGAGAGAGAGAGAGAGAGAGAGAGAGAGAGAGAGAGAGAGAGAAACTGCGGTCTTATTTCAGGGCAAAAGCTTTGAGTTCACTTGCCAGCAGAGGAAAAAAACAATAAACTGAAAAGGAAATGACATTCTAAAATTGTGTGAAAAGGGCTTTTTCACAAGAAAGATTATGTGCTCAAGCACTTCAAGTACAGCCAAGAGGTTGAGGATGTAGAAATTGCTCTTGTTTTTCAGCATTATGAAAGTTGTAAATGATATCATGAAATATTTTTCAGGACAGTGAGCCCTAAATTTGAACTACAGCATATTTGATGTTTGGGAGAAAAGAAGGAGTTGGAATGCTCTTCCATAATAAGAAAGACATTCTAGCAAAACATTCAGAAGGGGATATTCAACAAGTTAAGCTCCAGTGAGAAGAGAGGTAACTGAGACTAAGCCCTATTCCAACCAGAAGAACAGGAATACAGAATCCAAACTTAGAATTACTCCATTATCCTCTGAAGAAACTAATATATGGAAACAGCTCCACTATAAAGAGATTAATTCGTGGAAGCTATTACCACTATCTGCAATATCTTGGAAAGAAAAGGTTCATACTGACTCATTTTCATCAGATTTTTTTATATGTAGAATATTCCAGAACCATCTTTATTCGAGTTGATAAAAACCTGACATCACTCCTATGTATACTTTCAAAAATCAGGCTCAGTTGGGGCCGGTTAGCTCAGTGGTTCTGGCGCCTGTCTTGCAAGCGCAAGGTCCCGGGTTCGATCCTCGGAAACCACCAGGTGTGGAGACTCACACCCAGCAGCAACCACCACCACATACCACAGTGCTGGGCATGGTTGGCTCGTGCCTGTAATCCCAGCACTCGGGAGGCAGAGGCAGGAGGGATTGCTGTGATGTGAATTGGAGGCTGAGCTCAAGGCCAGCCTGAACCACAAAGTGAGACCCTGTCTCAAAAAAAAAAAAAAAAAAAAAAAAAAAAAAAATCAGGCTCAGTTGTTTTCTTGAACCCTAGTCATTCATTTTTTAAATGACAGATGAAAAAATTCTGATATTTTGTTTTTAAAAATAATCATAATATTTTATTTCAGAAATAAGCAATCTTAGCATTTGAAATTGTGTTAAATTTGAATTCTATGCATAAAGTATCTTAGTATGATACTAAGATATTTAAGTGGTTAAATTTGATATGTGGTTGTAACAGATGTAATGTTTTATTAATTCTGCAGCTAGTAATATTAAAGTTATATTTTTTCACACATTATTTGTTAAAACTGAGGCAAGGGTTTTATGAAATCCAATTGGTATAGCATTTTTAAGAGGATCCGCTTTCCCGTTATTTTACTAATCTTCACTTGTCATCTATTTCTGGGTTTAGTTTTGCATTTAATTGTACTCATGGGGATATATTAATGATTAAAAAGAAACTTCTGATTCCCATTAAGTGAATTTTTAGTCTTATTTGCTTCCATAATCATATTCAGTATACCTAAGTTCATTAAAATCAAATGCATTCTTTAATAGTTTCAGCCTACCATTGTGAAAGAAAACATGTCCTGGATTATCTGCATATGGAGTTTCTCACATATAAACAGAGTTGTATATAAATGCACAAATGCATACCTAACACAAATAAGTGGTGGTTTTAAACTCATTTATCTAAAATACCAAATTTTTCCTGTGTTCATTTTTGACTTCATGCTTTAGAATTTCGATGTAATGAAGTAGATTGCAATGATTTGGGGCAAATTCTGCAAAATAGAAGGTAAACTAGCATCACATAAACACATATAATTGTTTTGGAATTTTTATTTGAACTTATAAATAAACTGAAGATAATGTCGATGCATTCTCAATAAAAAGAAAGCTCAAGATCACCTAAAAAGAAATATTCAAAACATTACAGAGTAAATAGTATGGTTGAGCTGCAAACTTTTTTCTATATCTCATATTAAAGAAAATTAATTGCAGATA